>ML266536.1:0-33611 GCA_005239495.1 Nicotiana undulata
TTCTCCATTTCCCTTCCTCATTTAGTTTTAGCATTTGATTCAGAGACATATATTATACTTTTAACAGAGTTAGATTTACTTATTCTTAGATGCTCATGACTATTGACTCCAGTTCTTGGGAGTTTTTTTTAGGCTAATATAGGGAATGCTAAGACTGAATTATATTATTTGATGTTATGGTTGCATGCTTATTATTGAATTGTGAACTCGTATAATTGAATAAATGCGTAGTAAAGTGATGGTAGGATAGCCTAGTTCCACGATAGGCGCCATCACGGCCTGTTAGGATTTGGGGTCGTGACAGTTGTATAAGCGGTGATTTGCTCTTGAGAATCCGAAGTCTTAAAAATGAAGCACTGCTTTTGGGTCGAGAACCCGGTATATTTATGGCCTGAAGGGAAAATTGAGAGTGTCTGCCTGAGTGAGGCTGCTGGCCTATATTGTGAGGATGATATGATATGAATGAGGTTGCGGGCCTATATTGTGTGTGATGATGCCATGTTGTGGCTTATTATAGCGCTTGGGCTGTAGGAGCCCCTCCGGAGTCTGTACACACCCCCAGTGAGCGCAGGTATCTAATGAGTGATGCCCACGGGGCTTATGCAGAGTGATTGTGAGGTTGCTTGATGGGCAGAGTGATTGTGAGGTTGCCTGATGGGCTAATACGGAAAGTTATTGTTACGAGAAATGATTATGGCCCGAGGGGCAGTTTTTGAAGATTTTTACTAAGTTTTCGAACTATGATTTACTTCGTTTTCAAACTGGTTTTACTGAGAATTTCACTGAGATATACTAATATCACACATGTTTTCAAAGGTTTTCTGGGAACTGATTTCGAACTTATTATTTGATGAATACTACATGGGGACTTGATGTTTTAATGGTTTTGTGGAATTGTGTATCTGTACTGTGTGTTTTATAATTCTCAGACTGTGATTTATTTTCTTTACTACTGAGGTGGCGTACTCATAACGACTCCCTGTGCACAGATCCAGGTACCGATTTGGAGCAGTAGCTGCCTTGTTCGTTAGCAGCAGTTCACGGGATTTTGAGGTAGCTGTCTAGCGTCCACAACTTCTCCATTTCCCTTCCTCATTTAGTTTTATCATTTGATTCAGAGACATATATTATACTTTTAGCAGATTTAGATTTACTTATTCTTAGATGCTTATGACTATTGAATCCAGTTCTTGGGAGGTTTGTTTAGGCTAATATGGGGAACGCTAAGACTTAATTATATTATTATGCTATGTTGCATGCTTATTATTGAATTGTGAACTCGTATAATTGAACACATGTGTAGTAAAGTGATGGTAGGCTAGCCTAGTTCCACGATAGGCGCCATCACGGCCTATTAGGATTTGGGGTCGTGACAAGTTGGTATCAGAGCACTATGTTACATAGGACTCAACGGTCATGAGCAGGTTCAGTAGAATCTTGCGGATCGGTACGAAGACGTCTGTACTTATCTTCGAGAAGCTGCAGAACTCTTAGGAAACATCTCTATTTTCTTGAACTCTTTCGTGCCCATCTATTGATTCTTGAAATCTAAACTTACGTTGTTTCATTCTCTCACAGATGGAGAGGACACGCAATACCGATCAGGGTGACCAGACACCAGCTAGACCCACAAGGGGTCGAGACCGTGGTAGAGGTAGGGGACCAGCCCAGGCAGCAGCCGAGGTAGTACCACAAGATCCCACTATCGTTCAGGATCAGGTTTCCGCTGATGGCGCTCCATCAGGACAGGCTCAGGCACCTGCAGTGCCTATTATTATTCCGGGTCTTCAGGAGACCCTAGCTCAGATATTGACGCTGCGTTCCAGTTTAGCTCAGGCAATTTCTATGTCCACTACTGCCAATGCAACTCAGACCGGGGTAGGCAATCAGACTCCAGCTGCCCGGAGACCTGAGCAGGATGTACGGGGTATTCAGACACCGAGAGAAGCCCCAGCTTAGCCGGTTGTCCCAGTCCACGATTTTGTGGTTCTAGCTATGCCCGAGGATGAGCGGCGTGGACTGGAGAGGTTCAGCAGACTTAAGCCTCCGACTTTCAGCAGTACAGAGGGCGAGGACGCCTAAGGTTTTCTGGATAAATGCCAGAGGATAATACGTATTGCGGGTATTTTGGAGACCAGTGGGGTCTCGTTTGTTACATTTCAGTTTGCGGGTGCNAGGATAGCCTAGTTCCACAATAGGCGCCATCACGGCCTGTTAGGATTTGGGGTCGTGACAGTTGTATAAGCGGTGATTTGCTCTTGAGAATCCGAAGTCTTATCATACTTCAGTACGTTTGGCATTTTGAACCGTTTTGGAATCAACTCTAGTGTTACGCTCGATTTGAACGGCAACTGGGTGTATTTCTTTGAGTCCGGTCCCTTCAGTATTGGTGGTGCGCCCAGAATTTGGTCCATTCGAGCGTTTATTTCCCTTATAAATCGCATGAGCTTGATTTTAAAAAGATCATTAACATTACTGTTACCAGATGCGTTGCCGACCCCCAACCCCGTCGAAAGCGTCCTCACCCCTCGGGATGTTGTTATCAACCATTTGCGATGTTTGGTTTGCGGGAGCACTAGGAGGAATTGGACCTATTTCATTTGCATTGTTGGAGGCACCCGACAACACTTGCCTCAATTATGTCATTTCCTGGTCTTGCCGTGAGGGATTCCCCATGATAGCGTTTTGTTGTTCCTTCAAGATCCTCACTATTTCCGCAATGTGCTCGTCTTCAGCGTCATTATGAGTCATTTCCCGTACATGTCGGGGATACCGCCTTCCATGAACCAGCGTGACTACGTCCTCCTCGTTATGGGTGTTGCTGGTTGAATCATCGTGTTGAGGCAGATTTCCTATGCATCAATGTTGTGTGAAATGTTGGCATCATTATTTGCCATCTTTTACAATTTTTGCTAAGAAACAGAGAATCAAACATATTAGTAATAGACGCTAGGATCAACTCAACTATGCAACTGTCTAAGCCCCATGGTGGGCGCCAAACCGTTTACCTGTAAAACGGTACAGTTGAATTTATAGTGTAGTTTATTGACAAACGAATCAATTCGATCCAAAATGATAAAACAAAATAAATAAAATGCAAGCTGTAGCATAGAAATCGAGATAAAATAACAGACAGCTTGGTTCCGGGAGTAGAGCTTCCAAAGGCAGCGATAAGATTATCGTAAGACCGAAAATAAAGTATTATTTCGCTTGGAATAATGTGTAGCATAAGTTTGCCTGAAATTTCGTGTCTTACACTGGCGCTTGAAGTTACTATTTATAGATATCCCTAGGGAACAAGGTCCTAGAATCATGTCCCTCTTAAATAAAAATAATGTGGCCATTGATGAATGTATAATGGCAGACTATGAATACCAAAATTCTCTGTAACGGATTGTGTTCAATGCTGAGGAATATTCTTCATTGTATGTCATCTGGTGGCAAATATTCGTTTTCCCTCGCTAACAATGTTCCCTTCGGGGTCTACCTAGTGCTAACCAAAGCTGTTGTCCTCGGTCTTAATTTTCACTCGCTTTGTCTTTCATCTGTCTCCGATTCCACGTTTCATTCTATCATTCGAGTATTTAATGTGAACTGATTTTACCCTATACAACTTTAATTTTAGTATAATCTTTTATCATATTAATATTTTAATAATTTCTTCATTCACTATCTGTATATGTCAATTTAATTCACATCTTAAACGCCATATAACAGAAAAGGTCGTATTTTGCTATGCTTAAAATCAAATCAATGTAAGTATTACTTACTACGGATAGTGAGGAAAACTAGTTTATCTTTTACTTTTTATTTTGTCAGGGCAACACCACGCCAGATTTTTTTTTTGCACTCTTCTGTTGACGTTTCTAAAATAAAATTAAAATAAGAAAGAACGAACTGCCAGTGGAGAGACTCACGCTTTGAGACTTCAAGTATAGCACTTCAAAACTTTAAGGGAACAGACAACCAAAGTCTTGCGAGCCAATTTGTTATCGGGAGAGTTTTGTTTCTATATATCTCTGTGACTAGGTCAATTAGTGTCCAATAAATCACGTATAAATGTATAGGGTTTTGCTCTTTGGCCTATCTTCCTACCATGAATGATCCATAATTAAACTATTTCATGGCTCTGACGCCTTCGGAAACTGAAATAATCTGTCTTTAAACTTAGCCAAAAATGAATTTCACAAAGATAAGTTTATTTTATTGGAGAATTACTCTGAATTGATGTGACAACTTAGGCGAATTACACATCGACAAAACACGATAGAGATGCTAAGTATATAAGTAGATATGTCTTAGACTTTAGTGATGTGTTTTAAAGTTGTGCGAGCATAGGCCCAGAGCAGACAATATCACTAATATGTTGGACTGTTACATATGGTATCAGAGCCACTCCGCGTGCAACCTTGAACTATGGTGGGGCAAACCTCAGCGAGGACGCGAATCCCACATCGACAAAATACGGAAGAGATGCTGAGTATATAAATAGACTTGCCTTATACTCTAGTGACGCGTTTTAAAGTCGTGCGGATAGACTTAAAGCCCACAATATTACTAATGGGCTGAACCGTTACTATTAAATCTTTAACCCAATTCCTAATCTGAATTAACAAGTGTGTTTCGCCATTAGGCGACAACGAATCAAAAGAAGATGGTAAACTAAAAGTGACACTTGTGTTAGATGATGGGATGGTTCCTTTTAAGAAGAGGTGAAGCTTTTAATTAATTGTTACTACTTTTTTGTTCTGTTTTAGGGCTTAAGGTAGCCTGATTATACACTAGTCATGCTAAATTTTCGTGGTCATTTCCAATTTTCATCTTTAATGACTCCTGGACACTAGATTGATGTGTGAGTCTTCAGTTACTCCAGAAGGCAAGATGGAGAGGACCAAATTAACTATATTAAGAAGAGTCTGATTTAGTAGGAATTCATGAATTCATATATATTTCATAGTATCCAAAGGGTTTCCCTTTTAACCACATTGGCCAGACTTGTCTTAAAATGGTAATCAGACTTGGCCAATCTTCTTTAAAGACCAAAAGTGTTTTTTTCTCCTCAAAAATACCTTTTTTCTTAACTTAAGGTGTTTGACCAAGTTCTTTTTGAACGAAGAAATATTTTTGGGAAGAAGTATTTTGGGGAAGAAGCAGAAATAGTTTTTGAGAGGCAGAAAAAAATAGTTTCTTCCCAAAAGCAAAAGCAGAAGCAGAAGCAGAAGCAATATTGACTTTTTTCTTACCAAAAATACTCTTAACAAAATATAGTACATATCAAAATAACCTTACTTACTTTAAACCTAATACTTCGGATATTCAGGTATACATATATCTTCTTATTTTTAGGATAGCTTCTAATATATAGTGAGGTGAATGTTTTTATATTTGTTGAATGATTTTTAATATATTCAAATCATATTAAAAGAATAAAAGTATTTTTTAATTTATTTGCATATTTTAGTTAAATAAAATGAAAAGATTTAATTATTATCTTTAATAATAAATTTTTGAGATGATTTATTTATTTATTTATAATATTAACTATTAAGTAAATCTATCATGTCCTTTTTCATAATTTTATACTTAAAACACTTATTTAAAAGATTAGCCAAACACAAATTATTACTCAAAAGTCTTTTTAAAATGATTAGCCAAACACACACAACTTCTCTCCAAAAATACTTTTAAAAAAGACATCTCTCAAAATAAGCGGATTTTTCCAGCTTGGCCAAAGAGACTACCAGAAAGGGAAGAGCAACATGTCATCTAATAACCTTAATGCCTTCTATTAATTTAAGTTAAATGCTATAAGACATTTTAGAATATTCCAAAACAGAATATATGAAATCCCTTAATCTTAATATTCTCATATTTTTTTGCACCTTAATACCATGCTTTAGGTGAATTGGCATAACATGTTGAAGGTCATATTAAATCCCAAGGGTGTTTTTTGTCATCCACACTCATATTGTCTGGTGTTCTCACCTTAGGCGCCAATATATTATGAATGTAGAGCTAGTAGTTAATAACATCTTTCCGTTAGAAATAAATAAGATAAGTAGTAGTGAGGTTAGCAGAAGTGGTCGAGGATTAAACTCTATGAACTATGAGCTTAAAGTTGAAGGTTTTTAATATTTACCCCTTATATTTTTAAATTTATGGGTTCTTATTTATTATTTTAATAAATTTTTATATTTGGTATTGAAAATTATAAATTCAATTGGATCCGTCGTTAGAATACTAGATCCGCCCCGGGCCCTGGGAGGTCAGGCCAACATGCCAAATTTTGTAAGGGCTCCACCGTGCAGGCACTTGGGCCAGGGGCCTTCCATTTCTTCATATGGAAAAGAGCCTTTTGCTGGAGATTTAGAGCCTGATCCCGAGGTGGTCTAAAGTTCCAAATT
Organism: Nicotiana undulata; assembly: GCA_005239495.1. NCBI lineage: Eukaryota > Viridiplantae > Streptophyta > Magnoliopsida > Solanales > Solanaceae > Nicotiana > Nicotiana undulata. The sequence continues at coordinate 6,405 of ML266536.1, forward strand.
AAGGCATGTTTCGGATGTTGAGTTGTTTTCTGATTCTGAAGTTCAGTTCGATTGGGAAGTATACTAGTGTAGGATAAAACTCTAGTAGTAATGCTGATTGCAAGTTCAATAAATATATGAATTTGAATTAGGAAGGATTGAGTTTTTGTTTAATTACGGCATTAGACCAAGGTAATTTGGGAGATCAGGATGTTCCATTACTAGATGGTACTGGAACACTGAACCAAAATGATATTTATTTTATTAGTCACCCCACCATTTCATAAATATTACTTTCAATAGAAACGAAGAGGACTGAAACATACCGTAAAAGTGGTTACATCATATGATAATTTGAAAATCCTTGCCGTCCTTTAATTATAAAATAGAGGGAACAATACCGTGTTCTAACTTGATCTCCGAGAGTAGCTAGGAATTAGCAATCAATGCCTTTAATTAGTTTATATATATCCCTCGTTGCCTTGCCACTAGTTTTGTTAAAGACATGACTAATTAAAGGCATTGATTGCTTAACTAAATGTCCTTTTAAGATCGTCTTGTTAGCAACTTACGTAACGCATCAGAAGCCGGCCGTGGAAATTTAATATATCTCAGATAAATTATGTATAGTAGAGGAAGAAATTAACAACTACAAACCAGCGAAAATGCAACTATAATAATACTAATAATAATAAAATAATTAATTATAGCATGAGTAGTATATGCTTGGACCTATGTTATTATTATAAAAGCTGTTGACCACTGAATCTTTGCAGAAATATTTAAGTTAGTATCGTCGTCTGTGGAAATGATGTTACCATTTCTTTAATGATTAACATTCATGCAAATTCTAGCATAAGAGAAAAATGTTTTCATGCCTTGTTTTCAATCAACCGAATGAATGAAATCAGTGACTCCTCCTCTTACCTTCAAAAGTACCAACTGAGGTAATTAACTTACAATAATTAAGCAAAATACATCACACTAAAATATACAGTTCAATAAGATCGGAACAATTGCAAGATTATTGGAAACTTATTTCCTCTTATTCGACTCCGAAATTGGTAATCTCGGCTTGTTTTTTTTCTTTGCATAATCTTCATACTCAGTCTCATCAATATCATCAACATAGTCATCGTTCTCGTTTTCATCAACATCATTCTTCACTATTTTGATCTCTTTCTTCCTCTTTTCCACCCCACCCTTAAGCCAATCCACAACTTCTAACATACTTGGCCTGTTTTCAGGATTTCCATCAGTGCATTTCATTGCAATCAAGATTGTATTTTTCAATTGATCACGATTGAACTTTCCTTTGAGCCTAGGGTCAGCAATGTGATTAAAGTCACCCTTTTGAAGATATGGAAGTGCCCATTGAACAATGTCACGTTTAACACCATTAGGAAGTTTCTCTAAAGGTTTTCGAGCACTAATTATCTCAAGAAGTAATATTCCAAAGCTGTAGACATCACAACTCTCAGAGACTTTTCCCCACATGGCATATTCAGGTGCTAAGTACCCTAGGGTTCCTTTAACCCTTGTTGTTAGATGAGTAACCCCATCAGGTATCAGCTTAGCAAATCCAAAATCTGCGACTTTTGCTTGGAAATTTGAATCTAAGAGGACATTGCTTGCCTTTATGTCTCTATGTATGATATGGGGATTTGCTTCATGATGCAAGTAACTACAAATAAAACATAAAAAACAATATGAGGCTGCAGGCCATTCCATCCATACATATGTACGTACATACGTACATATACACGTACGTACACTATTTCTTCCTTTTCAATTTACGTGACACACTTTCCTTATTAGTCCGTTTTAAAAATGAATGATATACTTCTGTTGTTTCCTTAAGATTTTATGACCACACGTTTCAAAAGTTTTTTTTTTTTTTTTTTTGTGTTCCGTGACGAATCAAACTATTTCACGGAGGGAGTAATAGTTGGGAATAACTTTGTTGAAGAATAGGCCTTCATTAGTAAAAAAGAGGCCGGCAAACAGAAGTATACAGAGGCCAATTAACTTGACATTATTATAATTTGAGCAAGGATGACACGCGCAAATGGAGAAATGATTCAATTGAATGTACGTACCATAATCCCTCGGCAGATCCAATAGCAATTCTAATTCGTCGAGGCCAATCCAGAAGGCAATCAGCAGCAAGTTTGCCATGCAAATGGGTGATCAAGCTGTGATTAGGCATATAGTCATAAACTATAAGCCTTTCATCCTCGCCTGCATAAAATCCTCTTAAACCTAATAAATTCTTATGTCTAACCCTTCCAAGTATTTCCACTTCTATTGCAAACTCCATTTCTGCTTTTGCACTCATCGCCTTTAGCCTTTTAACTGCTATCTGAACAATTAAAGGAAAAAAAGAGAGAGATTTTCAATCCAAGAACAAAAAAGGGAACTAATTTTTGAAAGCTTAATTAGTTTGATTTTTAGAAAAGAGAAGTGTCAAATAAATTAGGAAAAGGGAAAATTATAAAGTAGAAATGATAGAGTTGATTGCCTCGATGCCTTTACTAGTTCGACCCCAATAAACACTTCCGAACCCTCCTTCACCAATCTTGTTATCATTATGGAAATTGTTTGTTGCGTTAACAAGCTCTTTTAATGTGTAAATATCCCATGGATAATCCCTGTTCTTCTGAGCACTGGATTCACGAGAAAGAAAGAAAATACTTATAATTTTAACAAGCCTGAATTAAAGAAAAGTAAATTAAGCATAGGTAAGGTAGATACGAATATGTCAAGGTTGAGAAGATACCTGATCTCCGGTCTTTGTTCACCACCAAAGCAATTAAAACATCTCTTCAACATTATTTTTGGAAGAGAGAGAGGAGCACAAGGGAGATGGAATCGATGGAACCAGCAAGAAAATGGTGTAAATAAATGTTGAATATATCAATGCAAATTATGGAAAGAGTCCTACAGAAGAGACAAAAGGCATTCTTGGAAGTCAAGGTTTTGGTTTTAATTAATAAAAACATGATGTTACATATTAGACAGAAAGCACTCAAATTTGTGAACTTCCGTATTTGGTCGTCTTTAAGTTCATATTTGTTGACATTGATCCTCCGCCAGATGCCGGTCATTCTTCTGCTCAGACTTTGGCCAAGCAAAAGGAGGCGTTACACTCAAATGAGAAGACATAACCCTAGTTCGTATTTGCCTACTTCACATGGGCTGCTCACACGTTCCACATAAGAAATTAATCTAGAACTTTATGTGAATTAATTATGCATGTATACCTGTAGTTAGTTACAGAGGTTAGAGAGTTAGTGGATGACAGCTCAGCTAACCACTTAACTTTACTTTCATTTGTATACAAAACGGCTGTACAATAGGATTTTACATACAGAAAATGGAGATTACATTTCTTACTCAATTATTCTGTCAATTCTCTCCAAAAGTAACATGGTATCAGAGCCAACTTTGCTCGATCCATTTCTAGATTCTTCTAAGATAGTTCTCTGAAGTTCTACTTGGCAAATTGAAATCAATTTGTTTTTTCGATTCCTTTTCTCTTCTGATTTGCTTCGTTTTTTTCAACAATTGTTTGATTTCTGTTGTTTTTCTCCATTAACGGAGGAAGACAATCCTTTTGGCGCAAGGCAGATCGTGGTTGACAGTTCGCATCCTCTTTACTTGAGTCCTTCGGACAATCTGGTGTGCTTCTTGTATTTTCACCATTCGATGGTACTGGATATGCAGATTGGAGGAATTCTATGTTAATTTTCTTATCAGCAAAGAATAAATTAGGTTTTATGGAAAAATCTCAAAACCCGAAGAGGACTCACCTTACTTGGACCTTTGGATAAGAGTTAATGATATGGTTATGGCTTGGCTGCTGAATTCCTTGACTAAAGGCATAAGGTTGAGTGTGTTGCATTCCAAATCTGCTAGAGACTTATGGAAGCAACTTGAAGATAGGTATGGTACATCTGACTTTGCAATGTTATTTGGATTACAAAAGAAATTATTAGAAACTGTGCTAGAAATCATCTGATATCGCAACATATTTCAACAATATCAAAGCAATATGGGATGAGATAGAAGCCATAGATGCAAGGGTTCCTTGTATTTGTATTGAATGCAAATGTGAAGCAAACCAGAAGAACAAATAATAGAATTTGAGGGTCAACAAAATTATATAGAGACAAGCTCTCTATTAGTTTTCACAAATTATACACACACAATAGAATGTAAATAACAATAAGAACTTTTACATGGAAAATTCCCGGCTCAATGGGATTGAAAACCACGACCTACACTTTGTAGGATTTTAACTCACTATGAGCAACTTTTAGATTACAAACCATGTAACATAGGAATTACCTACTTAATCCCTCACTAACCTGTAATACACATATTATAAGTCACTTTGTAATACACCTATTACAAAGAATTCAACACATGACTAACTCTAGCCACGACACAAACACTAAAGTTAATGATTTATAAGAGTTTCCTAATCAATGCTTCTAGACAAGCTAAATAGGAATTACAATGAAGAGCTATTACAAAGTTACAACTCCACTAAGGGCATACAAAGACTTGATATGGGAACTGGTCCGTAGCAGCGGCGTACTTTGCTCTTGATGCATTAAAGAATTGTTGTTCTTGATAATCAATCACTTGGAGTGCTTGAGTAAATTCTCTAGTATGCAAGTGATGTTTTGTTATGGGATTAATGTTAATATAACATTGATGACATCACTTGAATGATGTAAGTACTTAATGGTACAAGGTCCTTCCTAATGGAAATGACTGTTGCACTGTGTTGTACTGTTTGCGTGTGCAGTGCAGTCACTCACTTTTCAGCTGTGGAGAGTTGACTTCGTACATTCACCAGGGGAACCTAAGATCATCTGTTCCCTGTGTTGATTCTTTAACTTCTGAAGTTCTAACAACTCTCTCCAGCTTGAGTCAGGTTGTTTTCTTGCGCTTGAGAGTGTGTACCAAAAGTGAATCAGGTTTCTTATCTGGTTCTGGACAATAAGTTTGTTAGATCATCAAAACATAAAACGAAGGTACGTATAATCTATCAATAGAGAATTAGAAAATAGACAGAAGTTTGTACAATTTCTTATGGTATTGAATGAATCCTAAAACACCTGTAGAGGGAATACTATACTGTTGACTCCTGAACCAAACATTGACAAGGTATATTCTCTTTCCTTCAGGAGGAGAGACAGAGATTTATTCAGCTAATGACATGCTCGCCTTTTGATTCTAGCTCCTTCAATGTATCTGCACAAAAACAAATGAATTATCTAGGACATGGGAAAGTGAATTTCAATCCTTATCCCAAAAATTGTAACAAGTTCAATACAGTCAAAGGAAATGACAGAAGAAATATGTTTTGCAACTGTTGCCAAAAACCAGGGCATACTATAGAAAAGTGTTTAAAGCTCCATGGATAACCTGCCAACTTTAAATCTAACCGACCTATAACCTTTCAGAATCAACATGTAGTGCATGGGAATTCAACTATAACTGAAGATGAGAATCACAACATAATGAGGAACTCAACATGATGTTTTCATATACAGGGAACCATTGATACACTTCGTTTTTCAGACTATGCAAAAGAATCATAATTTAGGTACTTTTAATACACAAGGGTTGCAGAATCACAACCTTGCGGGAATAAGTCAAGAGCAGTATTCTCAGCTGATGAACATTCTACAACAAGTAAAAATTGGTCAGCAGGCAACATCAACTTCTGAGGTTAATGTGACTGCAAATTGTGCTGGTATTTCTCCTATTTTACCATCTATTCTTCCTAACAAATCCTTTATTCATCCCGTGATTCTTGACACTAGAGCATCAGAACACATGACTTTTGATAAATCCATTCTCTTTGACATTCATATACTTCCTTACCCTTTAACTGTTAATCTTCCAAATTCCTATAAGATAAAAGTAAATCATGCAGGGAGAGTTACCTTTTTTCCAGACCTAGTCTTAAATAGAGTCCTGTTTGTTCCCTCATTCAAGTTTAATCTGTTATCTGTGCACAAATTTTGTCTACAATTTTGATGTGACCTATTTTTCAGTGCCTTTTTATGCTCTTTGCAGGGCCCTTCACTGAAGAGGCCACTGGGTCTTGGTAAAATAAAAAATGACCTCTATATTCTTCAGTCCATCCATTCACCACCACAGATCTCTCCTAGACAATCATCTAGTGTTTCAAATTGATGGGCTTAAAGTATCTTAGATTTATGTTTTGATGATCTAACAAAATTATTATCCAGAACTAGATAAACGACTTGACGCACACTTGGTAAGTTGTATGTCTTCAGATAGAGAAGAACTAACTCAGGGACATGATCCCTTGGAGTTTTCCTGACAACAATACGAAGTCAACTCTACAGTTGGAAAGTGGCTGCCTGTAACTGTGCACGCTACAGTGTAGAAATAGTGCAGCAGTCACTTTCTTTTAGGAAGGGCCTTGTACAAACCAAGTGTGTGCATCATCCAAGTGATGTCATTCAAAGGATATTAACAAGGAGCATTACAACAAAAACATCACTTGAACACTTGTGCTATTACTCAAGCCCAAAAGATCTGATTATCTAGCATTGAAGTCACAAGTGCATCAAGAACAAAGTGCAACACTACTACGGTCCAGTTCCATAGCAAGTCTCTTGTATGTCCTTAGTTGAGTTGTATCTTTGTATTTGTTCTTCATTCTAATTCCTACTTTCCTTATCTAGAAGCTTTAAGTAGGAACATCCAAAAACCATAAATCCGTAGAGTTTGTGTCATGACTAGAGTTATTCATAAGTTCAAGTCTTTGTAATAGGTGTATTGCAAAGTGGCTTGTAATAGGTGTATTGCAAAGTGACTTGTAATAGGTGTATTGCAAAGTGGCTTCTAATAGTTGCATTTCAAGTTAGTGAGGGATTAAGAGTTTAATTTCTAGGTTGCAATAGGTTGTAACCTAAAGATTGCTCAGTAGTGAAGTTGAAATCCTACCAGTGTAGGTCGCGGTTTTGTTATCCCCTTGAGCAAGGATTTTTTCACGTAAAAATACCTTGTGTCATTTATTTACGGTTACATTATCTAGTTCTGTGGAAATTGGTATAGGACCAGGCCTGTATACATTTTGGCAGACTCACACATTCTATCAATTGGTATCACAACGGTTTCTTTCTAAAAGGTTAACACCTAGAGAGGATCCTCACTATGGATGCTCCACCAAAATTCGAGGAAAGACAATCAACTTACAAGTCCAAGATTCAATGGCCAATACTATGGGTGGTGGTAGACTCGAATGCATGACTTCATAATGGCATAAGACTCCAAGTTATGGGATGTTATTTGTGATGGTCCATATGTCCCAACAAAGAAGGTAGGAGAAGCTGTTGTAATGGTGCCGAAAACCAGGAAGGAGTACAATGACGCTGACAAGAAAGCTGTAGAGAAGAACTTTCGCGCCAAATGGATTTTGGTGTGTGGTATAGAAACTGATGAATATAACAGAATTTCAGCCTGTCAATCTGCCAAGGAGATATGGGAAGCATTACAAACGGCACATGAAGGAACTACTCAAGTAAAGTAGTCCAAGATCGATATGCTCACCACTGAGTATGAGCTCTTTAGAATGAAGAATGATTAATTCATTCAAGACATGCATACTCGATTCACTTCCATTATAAATGGGCTACACTCTCTTGGAGTTCCTAGGAACAAGCTCGTGAGGAATGTTCTTAGAGTTTTACCCAGCTCTTGCGAAAGTAAGGTGAACGCTATCACTGAAGCCAAGGATATGCAGACATTGACTATGGACGAGCTAGTTGGGAATCTAAAAACCTACGAGACGAAGAGAAAGAAGGACAGTGAAAGAAGAGAACCAAAGAAGGAGAAGAACCTGGTACTCAAATCTGAAAACAATGATTCGAGTGAGGAGGATAGTGACATGGCATACCTTACTAGAAGGTTTCAGAAAATGGTTCAAAGAAATGGAGGAATACCAAAGAGAGAAAGTTCCAGCAAACCAAAGAATTATGAACTCTATCATAAGTGTGGTAAGCCAGGTCAAGGAATGCCCTCTTCTGAAGCAAGATCATTTCAAGCATAACTCTGATAAAGTAGCCAAGACAAACCCAGTTCCTAACAAACGTTTCTAAAGTAAAAACGCAGCTGACAATGTTGTGAAGCAAGCTCTTGCAGCATGGGGAGACTTCTCCAGTGAACCAGAAGAAGAAAATGATAGAGGTGATAGTTCCACAATGGCAGTTGAAAATGAAGCAAATGAATATGACTCAATATTTTCTTTAATGGCTCAGTCAGACGATGATGAGGTAAATTTTAGGGATGTTTAGAGAAATCTGAAATCCTATTCTCCCAAGAAACTCATAGCATTAGCTAATATTTTGATTGATGTATATCACAGTCTTGTGAGTGATAAGGATACCTTGACCATAGAGTTAGGGGATGCTGAGCAGACTAGAGATGACTTGGTGGTTTGTGTAGTTGATCTGAAGGAAACTATAGAAAATTTGAAAAATGAGAAGGAGGTTCTAACAGAAAAAATTGCTAGTGTAGAACATGAAAGAGATGATTTAATGGTAGTTGTAGTTGACTTGAAAGAAACCACAGATAACTTTAGTAAAGAAAATAATGCCTTAGTGGAGAAAGTTGCCATTACTGAGCAAGAAAGAGATGATCTCTTAGTGGTAATCGTAGACCTAGAGGAAATAATTGAGGGACTTAGAACAGAATGTCGGCCTGGAAATTCTGAAAAGGAAATGAAGTTTCTAGTGAGGCACATATTAAACTTGAAAATGAGTTGAATACTGTGAAAACTAGTTTGTGTGCTAAGCTTGAGAAAAATAGGCAGCTTCAAGCAGAATTGGAAAAAGTAAAAAATGGTCTTGAGAAATATCTTATGTGGACCTGGTCCTCTGAAGCTATCACTGTCATGTACTTTAATAATGGTGGAAACATGCAGGGAATAGGTTTCCAAAGGGAAAAAGTTCCCTATAACCCTCATATCAAGTATGTCACCGTACTTGATAACTGGATTTGTACCCACTGTGGGAGCAATGGGCATTTCAAGGAAGATTGCCAAGCCAGAGTCCAGTTTGTTCAGAAAAACAAAGTTTTTGCTGAAAAAGAAACCACTAGAAGGGGACCAACTACCACTCGAAAAAAAAAACGTATGTTGCCTGCTTGAACTAGAAGAGTTCTCATTCATCCCTTTTATCATTACAAGGGACCCAAACTTGTTTGGGTTCCTAAATCTAACCCTTAATTTATTTGTGCAGTGAATAGTGAGAGGAAGCAGTCAACAATGGATTATAGGCAGTGGATGCTCTAAGCATATGACTGGGAATACCATGGACTTCCTTTCACTAAAGGCCCTGCAAGGAGGGAATGTATCCTTTGGACATGGGAAAAAAAGTTACATTCTTGGTGTTGGAAAGGTTGGAAAGTCTCTCTCACACTCAATTGAGGACGTGTACTAAGTCAATGGTCTTAAGTACAGTCTTTTGAGTGTTTCAGTGATGAAGGAATGTTTCTGGGGTATTCCTCTCAAAGCAAAGCTTACAAGGTTTACAATAAAAGGACTCAGTGTGTGGAAGAAAGAGTTCATGTAATCTTCAATGAGATACTTCCATATGGTGAGAAGAGTAAGAAAGATGATCAAGACAGTGAGCCACTGCTGGTTCAGGAGAGATCACCGACATGGCAAATGAAAAGGCAGATATGATGAATCAAATTAAGGAGACAAATGAAGACAATGCAACCTCTTCCTCTCCAACTCAAGAGAAACCAGGTACACACATCACAACACTAGAAGCTGAAGAAAGAGTAGTCGATGTAGTTCAAAGTACCCCACAAGCAACAGAAAGAGGAATTCAGGGGAACCAGTCAGGATTACCTAGTTCCTCCACAAATGAGATTCAAGTTCAAAATTGGAAACACAAAAACTCTCATCCTATCAATAATATAATAACCCCACTTGATTTAGGAGTTCAAACTAGATCAAAAGCCAGAAATTCTCTTTCCTTTTCAGCCTTCCTCTCCCAAATAGAACCCAAAAATATTAAAGAGGCCTTGAAGGAGGCAGACTGGATCACAACTATGCAAGATGAGCTGCATATTTTTGAAAGGAATAAAGTATGGAACCTGGTACTTAGACCCTCAGATAGAACCATCATAGGAACCAGATGGGTATTAAGAAAAAAGCTTGATGAGCATGGAAACACTACAAGGAACAAGGCAAGGCTGGTTGTCTAAGGTTACAATCAGGAGGAAGGGATTGATTATGATGATACTTCGCTCCAGTTGCTCGTATGGAACAGAATTCTCATCGCCTTTGGATAACATATGGAATTCACTCTATTCCAAATAGATATAAAAAGTGCATTTCAGAATGGTTTTCTCAAGGAAGAAGTTTATGTTAAGCAACCTCCAGGTTTTGGATGTCATGAACATCCTGAATATGTGTTCAAATTGGACAAAGCACTATATGGGTTGAAGCAGGCTCCTCGAGTTTGGTGTGAAAGTAGTAAAAGTTTCTCTTAGAAAATGGATTTACAAGAAAAATCGACAACACTCTATTTTTGAAGAAACGAGGAAGGAACCTGCTCATCGTTCAGGTATATGTGGATGATATCATCTTTGGGGAAACAACTGATTCACTTTATGAAGAATTTGCAAAACTCATGGGAAAGTGAGTTTGAGATGAGCATGATAGGTGATCTGAATTTTTTCTTGGATCTTCAAGTGAAGCGGTCCACGAAGGGAACTTGTATTAGTCAGCAGAAATATATCAAGGAGCTTTTGAAGAGGTTTGATATGGAAGCATCAAAGGTGATTGACACCCCCATTTCCACTGCTACTAAGCTAGACATGGATGAATCTGAATCTCCTGTAAATCAAACAATGTATCAAGGCATTATTGGATCACTCCTCTACCTCACTGCCAGCACGCTAGATATTGTATTCAGTGTGGGTTTATGTGCAAGGTTTCAATCAAATCCCAAGGAGTCTCATCTAAAAGATGCTAAAAGGATTCTGAGATATCTTAAGGGAACACATGACCTGGTTTTGTATTACCCTTCAGGTGACAACTTTAATCTTGTTGGATATGCTGACGCTGACTATGCAGGTTATCTTGTGCACATGAAGAGCACATCCGGAATGGCTAATTTCCTAGGATACTGTCTGATTTCATGGGGTACAAGGAAGAAAAATTCAGTAGCTCTCTCAACAGCTGAAGCAGAATATGTTGCTGCAAAGTCTTGTTGTGCTCAACTCTTGCGGATCAAACAAGAATTGGAGGATTTTGGGGTATACATTGACTGTGTACCTCTGCTATGTGACAACACCAGTGCACTCAACATGGCAAAGAACTAGGCCCAACACAATAGAACCATGCACATTGATATGAGACATCATTTTCTCAGGGACAATGTGGAGAAGGGGCTTATTTGCATGAATTGCTGTAGTACAGAAGACCAAATTGCAGATATCATCACCAAAGCTCTAAGCAGGGAACATTTTGAGAGAACTAGGATGGCATTGGGGTTAATCAAGCCAAATTGAGAACCTGATTCCCTTCCTTATGGCTATGAAAATTACATTCATGTAAATCTAGCTAAAGTGTTTTCTGGCCAAGCCTAACTCACTTCTATACCATTGCAGGTTGACACACATGATGATTATAGAAGGTGAAGGAACAATGCATTAGTAGTCTTGTTTTTTCTCATGCATATCTCAAAAGAAACAAAATTAACTGCCACGTCATCCACCTTTTCAGACCATGTATATCACGTGTTTTCTTTCAAATATTTTCTCTTCCCTCTGCAACGGTGCATCTTCCCACAAACCTACCGCCATTTCAGAGCACGTTTCTCTCTTCCCTCATAATTATCCTTTCCCTCCATAAAACCTATTCACTTCCTAACCTTGAGCGATCATCTTTCTTTCTCTCCATCCTCCCAGAATCTTCAACCTAGCTTTCTACCATGGCTGAAGAGAAAGCTACCCTACCTACCTTAGAAGACAACATCCTCGACTCATCTGCCACTTTAGAAACACCACCAAAAGTCCCCTCTTCCACCATTGCTGACAGTGATATATCCAAACCTGATTCCCTTTTACCTCCTATCTCTCTCACCACTCCATCTGACTCTATTCCTTCCTTTAAGTGTTGAGGATTCAGAAGCCTCAAAAGTAGATACTGCTCCTTCTATGTTTCCTGATACTCTCAAAGAACAGAACAAGGTTGAAAAAGAGTGTGAAACTCAACAACAAAAAGGGGTTTATGAGGAAGATATTGATCAGTACATAAGCTCTCTAGTTTTGGACACTGTTGCTCCCATGGAATCTCAGGAAAAAGAGGCTGCAGAAAACATATTGGCCTTTGCTACTGAGGGACTGGTGGATGGAGGACATTCTATCATGCCTGAGTCTTAGGGGGAAGAGACTGCGCTCATATGAGAAGAAGGAACAATGGTGCTCTTTGAACCTCCTACACATGAAGAAGCTACTGGAAACCCTGCTGATGAACCTGATCCCCTCCCTGAGGAAACAAGTCAGGAATCATCTTCCCAGGTCAACTTCGACCTGCTCCTTCTCCTTACTTTGACGCTGAGCCGTTGGAGTCTATCCCTCCAGTTGTGAGACCTAGTGATGATGATGACCAGGATGATGTGGTTCTCAGTGCTCGCTTCAATATCAAAAAGTTAGTGGTCACTTCTGATCCACCTTCTAAGAGACACACCACAAGGTTGCAAAAGAAGGAGGCTTTTGAGTCTGCCCTGAAGAAAAGTAAAAGGAGTAGCAAGAAGAAGAAGAAGAGGCTGTTGAAAGAAGGAGAAATTATGTGTGACAAAAGTATTCCAGTTGTAAAGGTGGATGAGGATGCTCAGGAGGAACCAAGTTCTCTGGTTAAGAGAGCTTAGAAGAAGAAATAATTTGTTGAGAGTGCTTCAAAGGAAGCTGTCGAAACACCAAGTAAAAGGTCAGTGAAAGGTGGTGTCAAGTCTAAACAAGTTGTGGAGGAAGAATCTGTGTCTAATGATGACATTCTAGTAAAATCAAGCGGGAAGGGTAAGTCCATTGGGAGGTTTGGTAAAAGGAAGTTGGAAACTGTTGGGGAACTCAGTTCTGCAAAACAAAAAGGTGAAAAGTGTAAGTGTGCTAGAGAAAGAAAGGTTGAGATATCACAGGTACTGTAGGGTCGCACTTTTGACCCAGAGATTTCTGAAATGGCGTGTATGAGACAAATTCTCGAGATGGTGGAATTTCAGCAGTGGGTCTATCTGTTCAAAGAGGATGTGGCCAAAGTATATGAGGATGAGGTCAAAAGCTTCTATGTCGACCTCTTCACTGTTGAAGATGAGCACATATGTGTTTTTGTGAATGGAGTGGCTATGGTATTGGATGCTACTGTGTTGGGGGACATTCTCAAGGTTCCATCTGAAGGGTTGTCATCTGTGAGAGGTGCTTGTGGCTCTAATTTTAGGCGCGCCATTGTGAAAGAAAAAATGTCCAACATGGGGAACGAGTACACAAGAAGGCTTTGCTTCCTGTGTACCAACTGTTATTCGAGTTGGTTAACAAGGTTCTGCTCCCTCGTGCTGAAAGAAGGTCCATTACTTCCAGGTATGATCTATAATTAGTGGAAGTACTGGATGAGTTCCGCTCTATCAATTTGCCTGCCATTGTGATTGAACATATGAAGAAAGTGGCAACTTTCAAAGATGGGAACCATGGACTTTCGTATGGCTTTCTTCTCACACATATATTCAAGTTCTTTGATGTTCCCTTAGGAAACCCCAAGATGGGGATCAGGAAACAAAATTTCTCGAAAACCACATTGGAGGAATGTGAATGTATTGAAAAGGTTGGAGGAATGGGAAGCACTCCGACGATCTCACAACTAATCAATGCCCATAACAGTGCTACAGAGGATATCAAGAAGCTGAAGGCAAGGAATGCCATTCTCAAAACTCAGCTAAGTCAAGCTATAGCAGCGTCAAGACTCTCTAGTTCATCAAGTGAAGAGGTTGCTCGTCTGTATAAAGAAAATGTTGAGCTCAGGAAACAGGTGGAGAACCTGAGAGAGAAACTGCTCGTAGAGCAAATGTCCGCAAATGCTCGGATTGACCTTGTTCTCAATACTTTTGTTGCCTCATCCAAGCCTTCCTTCTGTAGTGCCCTATAAGAACATCTTTTAGTGACCAGTGTCAAGGTCTACCTTTGTTTTGCTGAATTGTGGTAGTTGTTTTTGTTTTTTTTTGTGATGTGGATGGATTTCACTTGTACTGCTCCCGCTTTCAACAGTCCAAACTTGCCTTTGCTGTAATGGAAAAGTCTTATGTTTTATAAAAATTAATGAAGCCTCTCTTTTGCTGTTAAATGCTTTTGTCTTGTTTTGCTTCTCTTTTCTATCATGTTGTGTGCACACATGTGGTATGAGTTAGCTAGGCTAGACTTATTTATGCTGACTGTTTGCTTGTCTATTTTTTAATGATGTCAAAAGGGGGAAGATAAATTAAAGCAGGGGGATCTGATTAAGGGGGAAGCATAGAGTCAGGGGGAACTTATGAAGTTTCTGGTACTTTATCTGACTTATTGTGCTTTGCAAATGAGTGTCAATTTTTAAAGTTTGTCATCATCAAAAAGGGGGAAATTTATGGGCTTAAAGTATCTCCGATTTATTTTTGGATAATCTAACAAACATATTGTCAAGAACCAGATAAAGAACTTGATGCACACTTAGTATATTTCTCCATGAATGGACTTAAGCTAATGTGTATGACTTCAGATAGAGAAGAACTAACTCAGGGACCTGATCCCTTGGAGTTTCCCTGACAACATTACGAATTCAACTCTACAGCTGGAAAGTGACTGCCAGCAACTGTGCACGCTACAGTGTAGAAACAGTGCAACAGTCACTTCCCATTGGGAAGGGCCTTGTACCAACCAAGTGTGTATATCATCCAAGTGATGTCATTCAAAGGATATTAACAAGGAGAATTACAACAAAAACACCACTTGAACACTTGTGGTAATACTCAAGCTCAAAAGATCTGATTATCTAGCATTGAAGTCACAAGTGCATCAAGAACAAAGTGCAACACTACTACGGTCCAGTTCCATAACAAGTCTCTTGTATGTCCTTAGTTGAGTTGTATCATTGTATTTGTTCTTCATTATAATTACTACTTTGCTTATCTAGAAGCTTTAATTAGGAACATCCAAAAGCCATAAACTCATAGAGTTTGAGTCGTGACTAGAGTTAGTCATGAGTTGAATTCTTTGTAATAAATGTATTGCAAAGTGGCTTGTAATAGGTGTATTGCAAGTTAGTGAGGGATTAAGAGTTTAATTCCTAGGTTGCAATAGGTTGTAATCTAAAGATTGCTCAGTAGTGAAGTTGAAATCCTACCAGTGTAGGTCGTTGTTTTTTATATCCTTGAGCAGGGACTTTTCCACGTAAAAATCCCTTGTGTCATTTACTTACTATTACATTATCTAGTTCTGTGGAAACTGGTATAGGACCATGTCTCTATACAGTTTGGTGAACTCACAAATTCTATCACAAATGTTTCTATTTCTTTACATAATTCTACTAGTTGTTTTCCAATTCACTCCATGTCTACGTCTGTAAATACTTCTCAAAATGTGTGGCATGTTAGACTGGGACATATGCCTATATCTAGTATGAAAAACGTTTCTTGTTTTCCCTCGGATGCAATAAATAAAGATGTTCTTCCATGTACTATTTGCCCCATGGCTAGACAACATAAACTACCCTTTCCCTCTAGTTCAATTTCTTCTTCTAAAGTCTTTGAATTATTACACATTGACACACGGGGACCCTAAAAAACCAACTCATGATGGATTCAAGTATTTTCTTAATATAAATGATGATTTTAGTAGAGGTGCTTGGACATATCTCCTAAGCACTGAAGGAGATGCCTTTACCATTCTTCAATCTTTCATTTCCATGGTGGAAAATAATTTGACACTAAAGTAAAAACAATAAGATCCGACAATGCCTTAGAACTTGGGTCTAGTGTTACAACCATTACATACTTTCTTTCAAAAGGAATTATCCACCAGACAAGTTGTGTTGCTACTCCACAACAAAGTTGTGTGGTAGAGCGCAAAAACAAGCATTTGTTGGAAGTTTGTCGGGCCCTTTTATTCCATTCACATCTTCCTATTACCTATTGGGGAGATTGCTTACTTACTACTACATTTCTGATTAATCGATATCCTACCAAACTTTTGCATTACAAAACACCCTTTGAAATTATGTTTCACAAACTTCCTGACTATTCAATTTTAAGATCTTTTGGTTGTCTGTGTTTTGCCTCTACCCTCTCCCAAGGAAGAGGGAAGTTAGACCCTCGTGTAGTGACTTGTGTATTCATTGTCTATCCCTTTAGGTAGAAAGGCTACAAATTCCTGGATCTACAGTCTCGACACATTTTTATCTCCGAAAATGTTGTTTTCCATGAGTCCATATTTCCTTTTTCTTCTAAGTCCTCCCCTGCTTCTCCTCTATTTCCTTCCTCTCCAGTTCCACATATAGATATTATTTAGCCTAACACTCATACACCTTATCCTCCCTCTCTTTCTCCTAATTTTCTCATATTTCTACTGAATTTTCTACTATATCTCATAGCCCTGATTCACCTAGTGCTATTTCCAGTCCCTCATCTTTCATTCCCCTTCTCCTATTGTTGTGGAAACTGTCTAACGCAGGTCTCTTAGTGAACATATAACCCCTCCTTATTTGTCTGATTACATATGTGGTGTTGTACATTTAACAGATGTCTCCACTTCTTGTTTTCTATCTCCTCCTTCACCTAATCAGTTTTCCTTCACTGCTTTACCCCCTTCTAACCAGTCATTAATCAATTCTATCCCTTACATTTGTAACGACCCTACCGGTCGTTTCGGGAATTTAAGCTCTGTTCGGTGGAGTAAGGTCTTGGGCAGCTTCACCTTGTGTATATCGACCTGTGTGCGTGGTTAGATTCAGTTACCGGATAATCCGGAGTCGAATTGGGAGAAAGATTTTAGTTTTAGAAGCTTAAGTGATAAAAGTTGATCGGATGTTTGACTTTTGTGTAAACGGCCTCAGAATGAGTTTTGGTTGATGTCAACAACTTTGTATGAATATTTTGGACTTAGGCGCGTGTCCAGAATTGGTTTTGGAAGTCCGTAGAGTGATTTGAGGTATTTTGGCAGAAGTTAGAATTTCGGCGATTTCGGCCAATAAGTAAGATTTTGGTATCGGGCTCGAATGGAACTCCGAGGGTGGCTGCAGGTCCGTTGTGTCATTTGGGACTTGTCTGCAGATTTTCACGTCGTTCCGGGTTGAATTGATAGGTTTCGACGCGAGTTTTGATATTTGAAGTTTTGAAAGTTCATAAGTTCGGTTTTTAAGTTAATTCGTTGTTTTAGTGTTGTTTTATGTGTTTTGAAACCTCGAGCGAGTCCGTGTTAAGTTGTATGACTTGTGTGTGTGGTTGGACGGGGTCCCAGGAGTCTCGGGTGTGTTATGGATAGGCCTCGGGTAAATTTTCTCTCTTCTTGCACTGCTGAACCTGCCTTCTGATGTCCTTCTATGCGATCGCAGAGGAATAGTCGTGATCGCAAGAGTATCCTTGAGCATCCCAAAATTTCCTTCTACGCGATCGCATTGTCATGTTCGCGATCGATGAGTCCTGTTTCCTCCTCCTTTGCGATCACATTCTCACAACCGCGATCACATAGTATTGTTGGGATCCGCCCTGTTTTCCTTCACTGCGATCGCATTGGTACATTCGCGATCGCAGAAGTCTATTGCTTCCTTCTCCGCGTTCTCTTTCACATAGCCGCGAACGCATAGTGCAAACGAGTCAGCATCAAATTCCCTTATACACGATCGTAATATTCACCTCGCGATCGCATAGAACATTTTTTTGGTCAGTGATATTTTCTCTACGCGATCGCATCTCGTTTTCCGCGACCGCGATGAACAAAACACCTGGGCAGAATATAAGTTTCCAAAATCGGGGGTTTCACAATTTTAAACATATTTTGACTTCTAGAACTCGGTTTTGGGCGATTCTTTGAGGGTTTTTCACACAAATCAAATGGGTAAGTGTTTTTCCACTATAATTAATTATATTTCAAGAATTAGTTCTTGTTTTTATCATTTAATTTGTGTTTTGGATTGAGGAAATTGTGGGTTTTGAAAGAAAACTTCTAAGAGGAAAATTCATGATTTGAAAGATCAAATGACATCGGAATTTGATAAATTTAGTATGGGAGAACTCGTATCGGAATGGGTAACCAGAATTTTTGAAATTTGTCGGGTTCCGAGGTGCAGGCGTGGGGTTCAACTTTTGGGTCGATTTTTATAAATTAGTAAAGATTTAAACTTTATTATTCGGAATCATTCCTTATACGTTTTATATGTATTTCGAAGTTGTTTTAGTTGATTTTGAGCCGTCCGGAGGCCTTTCCGCCCGAGAAGTCTACTTTTGAGTATTCGGTTGTCGTCCTTGAGGTAAGTATTACCTAACCTTGTGTGGGGAAACTACCCCTTAGGATTGAGTCTTCCTTGTTGATTGTAGTCCGTGTATATGAGGTGACGAGTGCGTACTCGGACTTATTTGCTATTAGATTGGCCTTTTAGGATTCGTAGGTTCTTATGCTACTTGTGTATGAGTTGTAATTGTTACATTTGCATCCTTGGTTGTTAATTTCACTATTTCCAGCTTAAATTAGGATTACTTACTCTTGGATTCCTTCGTTGATTATTTGATCCTAATTGACTTAACTGGATATTTTACCGCTCTTATCTTTATGCTATATCTAATTCCTAAAACTGTCAAATGGACTATATTAGTGTTATCTAGTTTTATAGTTGCTTAGCCGTAGTTAGAACATTCGTTCGTTGGTGTCAAGCATGCTCGTGAGTCTTACATTGTAATTCCTATGATTCCTCCCTTATGTGCTCTTTGGGTCAGTTGATAAACATTTATGTTGTGGATGTTTCCTTGATGTTGCCTATATCTGGACCTTCGTTTAATTTGAGTTTATTCCGTAAAGTTAAATTGCTTAAGCGAGATTGGTTATAGCTGTTTTCCTTTGCCGGGATGGTGTTGATTTCATTGTTGACTCCCTTGCCGGGACGGTGTGTTTCTATTATTGTTTGTGTTGTTATGATATTGTTTGCATTGTTGGATTCCCTTGCTGGGACGTTGCGATTTATGGTTCCTATTGTTGATTTGCTTCGCCAATTTGTTGTTTATTTATTTATTTATGCACGAGGGGACATTTCGTGCTGAGTGTTTATTTATTTATTTATGCACGAGGGGACATTCCGTGCCGAGTGATTGTGAGGTTATGCACGAGGGGACATTCCGTGACGAGTGTTTATTTATTTATTTATGCATGTGGGGACATTCCGTGCCGAGTGCTAATTTATTTATTTATGCACGAGGGGACATTTTCTGCCGGGTAATTGTGAGGTTATGCACGAGCGGACATTCCGTGCTGAGTGATTATTTATTTTAGCACGAGGGGACATGCCGTGCACTTGTCTTTGTATTATAATTTTTTGTGTCCTAGTTTGATATTTACTACATTTGTTTAAGAGTTAATATTTTATTGTTTTAATCCGGATAATCATACTGATCTTTTACTACAATTATTTACAAGACCAGTTTTGATTGCGGACTGAGTTACGATAGATTTACCTTGAGGAGATTATGATTACGAGATTTTACTGGAAAGTATTATTGAAAAGTAATATTTTCGAAATGGTTATATCTGAAGGCTTTTATATCGAAGGTATATTTGAAAAGCACCAGTCATGCATAAAGTGATACTTGAAAGTCTTTTATTGGGAAAGCATCTTTGGAAACCTCGTATTTTGAAAGAAAACTATGTTTTACGTAATTATCTCTAGTACATATACTTATATATATTTTGGAGAAAGTATGTTTTCAAAGGAAATCTTTCGATATTAAAATGATTTTTCTTGCAAAGCTTTTCATATGATCTGTTGTTTAAGGGTTTCCACAAGTTTATGGAATTTAATTGCTAAGGCTCGATGTGGTTAAATAAACGTAGAGTTGAGTTATAGGGTTCTCTAGTGCATTGTGTTTTCTTCTGGTTTGCCTTGTCTTTGCTGTCCATCTTTACGTGTATTTTGTGCTATTTCGTGGTTATTTTTCTGTAATTTCATTCCGCATTATATTTTCATTGTTATAAATTATCCCGTGAGTTCTTAGATAGATGTAGCGTTCGGTTACTTCTATATTCATTTCAGTTATTTTTTGTAGACCAGTGGTGTCTTGACTAGTCCTCGTCACTACTCTACCGAGGTTAGTCTTGATACTTACTGGGCACCGCTGTGGTGTGCTCATACTACTCTTCTGTGCATTTTTGTTGCAAATATCCAGGCATTGATTGTTAGTAGCCGCATGGACCATTGACGGGGAGACTCAAGGTAACCTGCTGCTGCGTTCGGAGGCTTCCGAGTCACCTTCTTATAAGTAGTATTCATACACTATTGTATTTATTTCCGAACAGTTGTATTTAGAAGTTGTAGAATATTCGTAGAGCTTATGACTTGTATTATCGGTTTTGGGAAAACGTTGTAAATTCTGTCAAGGTTTCTATATCGAGACTGTTAGTTTCCTTTACTTATTGTTGTTATTATTAACTGTTAGGCTTACCTAGTCTCTAGGACTAGGTTCCATCACGACACCCAACAGAGGAAAATTTGGATCGTGACAAGTTGGTATCAGAGCTCTAGGTTCATAGGTGCTACGAGTCATAAGCGGGTTTAGTAGAGTCTTGCGGATCAGTACGGAGATGTCTGTAATTATCTTCGGGAGGCTACATAACTATTAGGACAATTTCACTTCCTTCATTCCTATCGTGCGAGTTCATTGATCTTGAAGTTTGAAATTATTGTCCTATTCTCTCACTGATGGTGAGGACACGAACTGCGGTACCTGATGATTTTACCTGAAGCAAGCATCGCAAGGGTCAGAGATAGAGGCCGACGAGGAGCACATTCCGCAGTTAAGATGCGTGTAAGAGTAGTTATGGAGGAGCCGCCAGCTGTTCTAGTTGAGGGAAACAGGTACTGGAGGTTCCTGTTGCTGCCCCGGACTTCAGGAGGCCTGGGCATAGTGTTTGAGTATAATTAGTACATTGACTCAGGCTGGGTTGATTTTAGTGCACCAGTTGCTTCACAGATCAGGGGAGGAGTTCAGACTCCCACCGTCCACACTCCAGAGCAGTAGGATCATATTGGTCAGGTTCCAGTTGTCATGGCAGCACGACATGTGGTTTCAGTTCAGCCCGTGGTTAGGGCAGTAACATCGGAGGGAGAATACCTTAGACTTGAGAGGTACAGGAAGTACCACCCTCCTACGTTCAGTGGATTAGCGGCAGATGGTGCCCTGGGTTTCCTGGGGAAGGGTCACTATATTCTTCGCACTTCGGGTGTTATGGAGACGAGCGAGATTATTTTTTTCACGTCTCAGGTTCAGAGTAGTGGGTTGATCAGTGGTGGCGGCATATGAGTTGGGGTAACTTGGCCGAGTTAGCTTCACTAGCATGGATTTAGTTTTCGGAGATGTTTTGAGGGAGGTTGCACCTCAGTTCCTTCAGAATGTTCGGTGCGCGGAGTTTGGGCAGTTTTGTCAGGGCATTATGTCAGTGTTGTAGCACTATGTTAGATTCAGTGTGTTGGCCAGATATGCACCTCGTTTGGTTGCTTTAGTTAGGAGACGAGTCCGTAGAGTCATTAAGGGATTCAGACAGGATATGCGATTCAGCAGGACTCGAGAATTAGAGTAGGATGCCTCGTTTCAGCAGGCAATAGGGATTGCTCGCCGGTTAGGGAGCATGTGGGACCGGGAGCGAGAGGACAGACAAGGTCAGGAGAGAGAGTTCAGGGAGGCGAGGAGGACTCGTAGATCGGAGTAGTCTACTAGTCCTTATTATGGCACCAAGGTGCGTCATGGTCGAGAATTTTGGGTCAACCAGTTCAGTTTGCATTACCAGCTTCGCATGGGGGCTTTTCATGTACTCATGGGTCTCAGAGGATCCGTATTGTGTGTTTTCCACAGCCACGTCGGCCGAGAGATTGTTTTCAGTGTGGAGATATTAGTCACAGGGTGAGGGATTGTTCCAGGGTTTAGGTAAGTGCGCTATAGAAGGGTATTCAGATGAGTAGAGGGCGCCCAAGAGGGGGAGGCCCGACCCGTCGATGTGTTTCATATTATAGGCTGGAGACCGTTGGGTCAGAGATTATCACCTAGGTATGTTGTGATGTGCTAAAGTGGGGTACCATTGTATTTCACTATATTTCTGTTGGTCAGGACGAGTTTTCCTTATTCGTTGTTTCATTTATGAGTGAGTTCATGTTTTGCACTCTGTTTTTGTGTTTGCTCTTGTTGGGAGATTCTATGAGTAGTAGCCCTTGTCTATTGTTGTCTCATTCATCCTTGCTAGTGGTGAAACTAGAGGTGAGTCCTTGTTGTTCATTATGGTGAGCTTTATATGATTTTTCCTAAGTATTTTGTTTACGAGCTGTGATTTGATATTCCATCGAGATGTGAGTTCAGTTAGTATTATGACTTTTATTAGCCGAGATGAGTTAATGGAGAACTTTCTATTGGTATGATATATTTTCAGTATGTGATTCCGAGCTGAGGGTGAGGTCCTAGTGATATTTGTGATTCGATATTTTTAGACCGGGCTGAGTACCACGGTGGAAATTTTATTAGGATGGTATCCTTGTGATATGTTCATATGCTTTGCTTTTTCCTTGTTATATTGCTTTTGGTAAGTCAATATTGATAGAGAGTTGTGCCTATGGGATTTTGTTTGATAAATCCTTTATATGCTTCTATTTTCATATTCAGTCATTTCGTTATGCGTTTCCTTAGTTTAGTTTGCGAGATGTGTGCCCGGTGGTGTTAGTTGTGGCTTGGTGATTCAGGTGTGTAATAATGAAGTCTTCGTGTTCATTGCATCATTGTCAGTATTATGCGGTTTGGAAATAGAGTTCTTCCATATGTGGGGCCAATTGCCAATGTTGAGTTGATTTCGGGCAGTTATTGTGATCAAAAGTGCTATTTGAGCCTATGTGTGATGAGCTATATTGTGTGGTCGTGCCATATGGGTGTAGACCTGAGTTGATGCAGCTGGTTGAGGCTAATGTCGGATACGGACTTAGGATCGGGTCTTTTGAGAAATGAGTAGAAGGTGAGAAAGTGAGGTATGAGGCTTATCGGTGGTAATGTGAAGGCTATATTGCAGTTGATTGTTTCATCAGGCTTATGTGAGTTGGGGTGAAGTAGGATCACCCATGAGTATGTGTTAGAAGTGTACGATCAGTGATTGGGTGAGTTCAAGGTGAAACTTGGTACGTTCGAGGACGAACGTTTGTTTAAGAGGGGGAGAATGTAACGCTCGATCGGTCATTTCGGGAAGTTAAGCTCCGTTCGGTGGCGTAAGGTCTTGGACAACTTCACCTTGTGTATATCGACCTCGGTGCGTGGTTAGATTTAGTTACCAGATAATCCAGAGTCGAATTGGGAGAAAAATTTCAGTTTTAGAAGCTTAAGTGATGAAAGTTGATAGGAGGTTTGACTTTTGTGTAAACGGCCTCAGGATGAGTTTTGGTTGATGTCAATAGCTTCGTATGAAGATTTTGGACTAAGGCGCGTGTCCGGAATTGGTTTTGGAAGTCCGTAGAGTAATTTGAGGTATTTTGGCGGAAGTTAGAATTTTGGCGATTTCGGCCGATATGTGAGATTTATATATCGGGCTCGGAATGGAACTCCGAGGGTGGCTGTAGGTCCGTTGTGTCATTTGGGACTTGTCTGCAAATTTTCACGTCGTTCCGGGTTGAATTGATAGGTTTCGACGCGAGTTTTGATATTTGAAGTTTTGAAAGTTTATAAGTTCGATTTTTGTGTTGATTCGTTGTTTTAGTGTTGTTTTATGTGTTTTGAAACCTCGAGCGAGTCCGTGTTAAGTTGTATGACTTGTGTGTGTGGTTGGACGGGGTCCCGGGGGTCTTGGGTGTGTCACGGATAGGCCTCGGGTCAAGTTTCTCTCTTCTTGCACTGCTGAACCTGCCTTCTGATGTCCTTCTATGCGATCGCAGAGGAATAGTCGCGATCGCATAGAGTCTCCTTGAGCATCCCAAAATTTCCTTCTACGCGATCGCATTGTCATGTTCGCGATCGCGGAGTCCTGTTTCCTCCTCCTTTGCGATCGCATTCTCACAACCGCGATCACATAGTATTGTTTGGATCCGCCCTGTTTTCCTTCACTGCGATCGCACTGGTACATTCGCGATCGCAAAAGTCTATTGCTTCCTTCTCCGCATTCGCTTTCACACAGCCGGGAACGCATAGTGCAAACGAGTCAGCATCAAATTCCCTTATACGCGATCGCAGTATTCACCTCGCGATCGCATAGAACGTTTTTTTGGTCAGTGATATTTTCTCTACGCGATCGCATCTCGTTTTCCGCGTTCGCGATGAACAAAACACCTAGGCAGAATATAAGTTTCCAAAATCGGGGGTTTCACCATTTTAAACATATTTTGACTTCTAGAACTCGGTTTTGGGCGATTCTTTGAGGGGTTTTCACACAAATCAAATGGGTAAGTGTTTTTCCACTATAATTAATTATATTTCATGAATTAGTTCTTGTTTTTATCATTTAATTTGTGTTTTGGATTGAGGAAATTGTGGGTTTTGAAAGAAAACTTCTAAGAGGAAATTTCATGATTTGAAAGACCAAATGACATCGGAATTTGATAAATTTAGTATAGGTGAACTCGTATCGGAATGGGTAACCGGAATTTGTGAAATTTGTCGGGTTCCGAGGTGCGGGCCTGGGGGTCGACTTTTGGGTCGATTTTTATAAATTAGTAAAGATTAAAACTTTATTATTCAGAATCATTCCTTATACGTTTTATATGTATTTTGAAGTTGTTTTAGTTGATTTTGAGCCGTCCGGAGGCCTTTCCGCCCGAGAAGTCTACTTTTGAGTATCCGGTTGTTGTCCTTGAGGTAAGTATCTTGCCTAACCTTGTGTAGGGGAACTACCCCTTAGGATTGAGTCATTCTTGTTGATTGTAGTCCGTGTATACGAGGTAAAGAGTGCGTACTCGGACTTATTTGCTATTAGATTGGCCTTTTAGGATTCATAGGTTCTTATGTTACCTGTGTATGAGTTGTAATTGTTACATTTGCATCCTTGGTTGTTAGGATTACTTACTCTTGGATTCCTTCATTGATTATTTGATCCTAATTGACTTAACTGAATATTTTACCGCTCTTATCTTTATGCTATATCTGCTTCCTAAAACTGTCAAATGGACTATATTAGTGTTATCTAGTTTTATAGTTGCTTAGCCGTAGTTAGAACATCCGTTCATTGGTGTCAAGCATGCTCGTGAGTCTTACATTGTAATTCCTATGATACCTCCCTTATGTGCTACTTGGGTCAGTTGATAAACATTTATGTTGTGGATGTTTCCTTGATGTTGCCTATATCTGGACCTTCGTTTAATTTGAGTTTATTCCGTAAAGTTAAATTGCTTAAGCGAGATTGGTTATAGCTGTTTTCCCTTGCCGGGATTGTGTAGATTTCATTGTTGACTCCCTTGCCGGGACGGTGTGTTTCTATTATTGTTTGTGCTGTTATGATATTGTTTGCATTGTTGGATTCCCTTGCTGGGACGTTGTGATTTATGGTTCCTATTGTTGATTTGCTTCGCCAATTTGTTGTTTATTTATTTATTTATTTATGCACGAAGGGACATTCCGTGCCGAGTGTTTATTTATTTATTTATGCACGAGGGGACATTCTGTGCCGAGTGTTCATTTATTTATTTATTCACGAGGGGACATTCCGTGCCGAGTGATTTTGAGGTTATGCACGAGGGGAGATTCCGTGCTGAGTGATTATTTATTTTAGCACGAGGGGACCGTGCACTTGTCTTTGCATTATATTTTTCTGTGTCCTTGTTTGATATTTACTGCATTTGTTTAAGAGTTAATATTCCGTTGTTTTAATCAGGATATTCATACTGATCTCTTACTACAATTATTGACAAGACCAATTTTGGGTGCGAACTGAGTTCCGATAGATTTACCTTGAGGAGATGATGATTACGAGATTTAACTGAAAATTATTATTGAAAAGTAATGGTTTCGAAATGGTTATATCTGAAGGCTTTTACATCGAAGGTATATTTGAAAAGCACCAGTCTTGCATAAAATGATACTTGGAAGTCTTTTATTGGGAAAACATCTTTGGAAGCTTCGTATTTTGGAAGAAAACTATGTTTTACGTAATTCTCTCTAGTACATATACTTAAATATATATTTTGGAGAAAGTATGTTTTCAAAGGAAATCTTTCTATATTAAAATGAGTTTTCTTGCAAAGCTTTTCATATGATCTGTTGTTTAAGGGTTTCCACCAGTTTATGGAATTTAATGGCTAAGGCTCGATGTGATCAAATTGTAATAACCCGGTTGGTCGTTTTGAGAGTTAGAGCCCCTATCCCCTAATAACTGCTTCTCCCATGTCTATTTATGCTATTGAAACTTGTCGGAGCGTTGAGTGGTGAAATTCGGAGTGATTTTGGACACATAGTCCTTTAATGTGAATTTTAGCTTTAGAAAACGGACCGTAGCTAGAACTATGTAAAGACGGATCCGGAATGGAATTCCGTCGACTCCGTTAGCTTTGTTGGGTGATTTCGGGGTTAGGAGCGTGTCTGTAATGTGTTTTCGAGGTCGGTTGTAGATTTAGGCTCGAATTGGCGAAAGTTGGAATTTCGGCGATTTCAGCCGATAGGTGAAATTTTGATATCGGACTCGGAATGGAATTCCGAATGCGACAACAGGTCCGTAATGTCATTTTTGATCTGTGTGCAAAATTTGATCTTAGGCTTGAATCTATGCATATTTGATGATTTTGATGTTAAGAGATGTCTCGACCAAGTTTGAATGAGGTATTAGGGACGATTGGTGGTTTTGGTTGAGGTCCCGGGGGCCTCGGATGTGTTTCGGCTGTTCAAATGGACACTTTTGGCCAAAAAGCCTTAACTGGTTTTCTGGTTTTTCTACAGCACTGTTTTGTTCTCCGCAATCGCATTAGGCAATGGTGGGGGGGGGGGGGGCTGGAAC
>MDKH01225333.1:0-12088 GCA_005239495.1 Nicotiana undulata
GAGATTGAGACTTCCAGGGTGGGATCGGGCCGTACGCCACGGCGAGATTGAGACTACCAGGGTTGGATCGGTCCGTACGCCACGGCGAGATTGAGACTACAAGTATGGGATCGGTCCGTACGCCACGGCGAGATTGAGACTTCCACGGTGGGATCGGGCCGTATGCCCCGGCGAGATTGAGACTACCAGGGTGGGATCGGGCCGTACGCCACGGTTTATACCAATCTTGTTTGATTTGAGATTGTTATTTGATGCCGGATATTGATGTACTTGATTATTTGTTTTACTTGCCTACAGTTTTCTTTACATCCTGCTTACTTTACGACTGTTGGACCTTAGTGATTATCGAGTCGACCTCTCGTCACTACTTCTTCGAGATTAGACGGGATACTCATTGGGTACATATTTATATATATGTACTCATGCTACACTTTCTTTCCTCTTCTGCACTTGACTGTACAGGTCCAGAGGCTGGTCCATCTGATTTTCAGACCAGTGACAGATATTGATAGCGTGGTCATACTTCACGGTGAGCTGCTTTCTTGGCAACTTCCTAGCAGCACCCTGGAGTTTCTTTTGTTATGCTCTCTGTCTATTTCATTCAGGCTGGGACCCTGTATATGTTGTAGTCATTGTATATTCAGTAGTTGCCCGTGACACTCGTGACACTAGTTCGTGGCACACACGCGGTATATATTTTTGGGGTTTTGGGATGTATGTCTATGTGTATGTTTTATTTTGTCCTTGTATCTTCTATGATATTACCTTCACTCAAGGCTAGTATCATGTTAGTTGTTATAAACTGGTAACCATTGACTTGTTTGATTGTATGGGAAGGGTATCCCTTAGTGAAAGTTATATCGGCTGGCCTAACCCCGTTGTTGGGCGGCATCATGACCTGAATTAGGATTTGGATCGTGACAACGTGGTATCAGAGCCTTAGGTTCACGTAGTCTGATGAGTGACGGGCAAACCCAATAGAGTCATCGATACGGAGACATCAGTACTTATCTTCAGGAGGCTACAGGGTGTTAAGAAACTCCTTTTGTTCATATCTTATCGTGCAACCAATGATGTACTCAAACTTGTTCTTCTATTCTCTCAAAGATGGTGAGGACGCGTGCTTCATGTGTTCCGTGACCAATGAGAGGCTGCTACCCCCGCCGCTCGAGGCCGTGGTAGGGGAAGGGGTAGGGCTCCTATTCGTAGTAGGGGGCGAGGGCGTCCCAGAGCGGTGTCGGTTGCACCGATTGAGGATCCTTATGTTGAGGAGCAGGATGAGCTACCTCCAGTAGTTCCACCACCAGCTGATTTTATGACGGCGCCGGGCTTTCAGGAGGTCATGGGCCGTATGCTGAGGTTCATGGATACTATGTCACAGGCGGGGGTACTTCCATCAGATCCTGCTGCTTCTCAGGCAGGAGGGGGAGTTCAGACCCCTACCGCTCAGGCTACAGGACCAGCAGCAGCAGTACATCGTACTCCAGATATTCCACCAGTGATTGGGGTTCAGCCTGGGGTGGCAACACCAGAGCCCAGGCCAGTTGCAGAGATAGACCAGCAGAAGCTGCTGGGTAGATGGACCCAACTTCGCCCTCCGACCTTCGGGGGTGAGCGAGGAGAGGATGCACAGGATTTTATCGAGAGGTGCAGGGACAGACTGCACAACATGAGGATATTAGAGTCACACGGGGTAGATTTCACGACATTTCAGCTTGAGGGCAGAGCTCGCCGCTGGTGGCAGTCTTATGTACTCATTAGACCAGCAGGGTCTCCACCGGTTACTTGGGAGCAGTTTATTCAGTTATGTTTGGACAGATACATTCCACAATCTAAGAGGGAGGAGCTTCGGGGTCAGTTTGAGAGGTTAGAGTAGAGGCAGATATCCGTGTCAGATTATGAGGCCAGGTTCTCAGAGTTGTCTCTCCATGCTCTCATGATATTGCCCACAGATGCTGAGAGGGTTCGACGGTTTGTGGCAGGCTTACATCCGGGTATCAGGACTTCCATGGCCAGAGAGGTGGAGATGGGTACCCCATATCATCTTGTAGTCGAGATAGCTCGACATATCGAGGGTTACCATGTGAGGGGCAGGGAGCAGGGTCAGCCAGGTCAGCAGGACAAGAGGGCCAGGTTTGTAGGCGACTTCAGAGGTGCTCCAGCTAGGGCCAGGGGTCAGTACGGAGGTGTCCAATTCAACAGGCCTTCCTATTCAGTACCTCCTAGGGTTGTTCCAGTCAGGCCCCAGTTTAGCACCATGCTAGAGCGCTCCTATCATCCTTCAGCCATTCAGAGTGCACCCAACAGTTATTCTAGCCATCAGAGATCCTCCAGTTCTTATCCTAGTGCTTTACCAGGGGATTCACACCGCTCTTCAGCTAGTCAGGGTTCCTCCTCTTCAGGGCAGCAAGCAGTAGTGCCAGGGGGTTGCTTCGAGTGTGGGGATCTGGGTCACGCATG
This sequence comes from Nicotiana undulata, assembly GCA_005239495.1. Taxonomy (NCBI): domain Eukaryota; kingdom Viridiplantae; phylum Streptophyta; class Magnoliopsida; order Solanales; family Solanaceae; genus Nicotiana; species Nicotiana undulata. The sequence goes on from MDKH01225333.1 coordinate 2,461, forward strand.
GAGGTTTTGTCCCGGGAATTGGGGCAAGGCCATGCAGCAGAGCCAACAGCCTATGATTACAGCACCAGCAACACGACCACTTAGGGGTAGAGGTCAGATCGGCATGGGCCGTCCTAGAGGGGGAGGCCAGTCAGGAAGGGGTCGTTCAGCTCCAACTCGTCCTGGGGGAGCTTAGTCATCGGGTGCACCAGCCAGATTTTATGCTATTCCAGCCAGGGCAGACGCAGTGGCATCAGATGTTGTGATTACAGGTATTATTTTGGTCTGTGGTAGAGAGGCTTCAGTGTTATCTGATCCAGGGTCTATATATTCATATGTTTCAGCATTATTTGCCAATTCTCTGGATGTTATTTGTGAGTTTTTGGGTTCTCCCCTGTATGTATCCACTCTTGTGGGCGACTCTATAATGGTAGACCGGGTCTACCGATCTTGTGTGATTACTTTCTGTGGGTGTGAGACTAGAGCCGACCTGTTGTTGCTTGATATGGTTGATTTCGAGGACATCTTGGGCATGGATTGGCTATCCCCTCATCATGCTGTCCTGGATTGCCATGCCAAAACAATTACATTAGCCATGCCTGAGTCTCCGAGGTTAGAGTGGAGGGGTGCTTCAGTTAGTGCCTTCAGCCGGGTCATTTCCTTCATGAGAGCTCGGCACATGGTCGAGAAAGGGTGTATGTCTTATCTTGCTTAAGTGCAGGACACCACCGCCGAGTCTCCTACCCTTGATTCATTGCCTGTCGTTCGGGAGTTTCCGGAGGTGTTTCCTTCAGATCTTCCAGGCATGTCTCCAGATCGCGATATAGATTTCTGCATTGATTTGGCACCAGATATTCAGCCTATTTCTATTCCTCCCTATCGTATGGCTCCTAAGGAGCTAAAGTAACTGAAGGAGAAGCTTGAGGAGTTGTTGGCCAAGGGGTTTATTAGGCCGAGTGTGTCGCCGTGGGGTGCTCCATTCCTATTTGTGAAGAATAAGGATGGGTCTATGTGGATGTGTATTGACTACCGCCAGTTGAATAAGGTGACCATCAAGAACAAGTATCCTCTGCCACGCATTGATGATTTGTTTGATCAGCTACGGGGTGATCGTGTGTTCTCTAAAATTGATCTGAGGACAGGTTACCACCAGTTGAAGATTCGGGCTTCTGATGTCCCGAAGACTGCATTTCGCACCAAATGTGGCCACTATGAGTTCTTAGTGATGTCCTTTGGCTTGACTAATGCCCCAGCAGCATTTATGGACTTGATGAATAGGGTATTCAGGCCGTATATCGACTTCTTCATTATTGTTTTCAATAATGATATATTGATCTACTCACGGAGCCTGGGAGAGCACGAGCAGCATTTGAGAGTTGTACTTCAGACCTTGCAAATGCAGAAGCTATATGCGAAGTTCTCCAAGTGCGAGTTTTGGCTGGAGTCCGTGGCATTTCTGGGGCATGTAGTTTCAGGTGAGGGTATCAAGGTTGATCCGCAGAAGATTGAGGCAGTTCAGAGTTGGCCACGTCCTACTTCAGCTTCAGAGATCAGGAGTTTTCTAGGTTTAGCAGGTTATTACCGTCGATTCGTGGATCTATTGCTGCTCCACTTACTAGATTGACTCAGAATAATGCTCCATTCTAGTGGTCCGACGATTGTGAGGCGAGCTTTCAGAAGCTCAAATCAGCATTGACTTCAGCACCAGCGTTATCATTGCCTTCTGAGTTTGGAGTGTATACAGTGTATTGCGACGCCTCGCACGTCAGGTTGGGATGTGTGTTGATGCAGGATGGCAGGGTTATTGCTTATGCTTCGCGACAGCTGAAGGTTCATGAAAAGAACTACCCCGTGCACGATTTGGAGTTGGCAGAGATTGTTCATGCTTTGAAGATATGGCGGCATTATTTGTACGGTAAATCTTGTGAGGTCTATACTGACCACCACAGCTTGCAGTACCTGCTTAAGCAGAGGGACCTTAATTTGAGGAAGCGAAGGTGGCTTGAGTTATTAAAGGAATACGATCTCACTATTCTGTATCATCCGGGCAAGGAAAATGTAGTGGCGGATGCATTGAGCGGGCGGGCAGCTAGCATGGGTAGTTTAGCCTACATTTCAGCTGAGCAGAGGCCTTTAGCCTTGGACATGTCAGTCCTTGGCTAGTCGATTAGTGAGATTGGACCTTTCAAAGCCCCGTCGAGTTTTAGCTCACGTGGTAGCTCAGTCTTCACTATTGGGAGTGATCAAGGCTCGACAGTTTGATGACCCACGCCTAGGAGAGCTCAGGGATACAGTGGTCCAAGGCAAGTCCAAGGAGGTTACTTTAGGTGAGGACAGTGTTCTGCGGCTCCAAGGCCGATTGTGTGTTCCTTATATTGATGGCCTTAGGGAAAGGATTCTAGCAGAGGCGCACGGTTCTTGGTACTCTATTCACCCAGGAGTGACGAAGATGTATCGTGATTTGAGGCAACATTACTGGTGGAGGCGGATGAAGAAGGACATTGTTCAGTATGTGGCCAGGTGTCTTAACTGTCAGCAGGTTAAGTACAAGCATCAGTGGCCAGGAGGCTTGTTTCAGCAGATGCCCATTCCTCAGTGGAAGTGGGAGCGTATCACTATGGACTTCGTAGTTGGGTTTCCTCGGACTTTGCCGAAGGTTGACGCGGTTTGGGTCATTGTGGACAGACTGACCAAATCGGCGCATTTCATTTCGGTGGCTACTACTTACACTACAGAGAGGTTGGCTCAGATTTATCTTCGTGAGTTAGTTCGGTTGCATGGTGTGCCGGTGTCTATCATTTCAAATCGGGGTCCTCAATTCATTTCGCACTTCTGAAGAGCTTTGCACAGCGAGATGGGTACTCAGATAGACTTCAGTTCAGCTTTTCACCCTCAGACTGATGGCCAGTCAGAGCGTACAGTTCAGATTCTGGAGGACATGCTCAGGGCTTGCGTGATTGATTTCGCGGGACAGTGGGACCAGTTCCTACCTTTGGCGGAGTTTGCATACAATAATAGTTATCAGTCCAGCATCGAGATGGATCCATTTGAGGCTTTATATGAACGGCGTGTCGTTCTCCGATTGGATGGTTTGAGCCTGGTGAGGCCAAGTTATACGGTACAGATCTGGTCAGAGATACCTTGGAAAAGGTGAAGACTATTCAGGAGAGGCTCCGTACAGCACAGTCTAGGCAGAAGAGCTACGCAGATCAGCGGGCATGTGATGTATCATTCATGGAGGGAGTTAAGGTTATGTTAAAGGTTTCGCCGATGAAGGGCATTATGAGATTCAGGAAGAAAGGCAAGTTGAGCCCTAGGTTTATAGGTCCTTTCGAGGTGCTGAAGCGGGTTGGAGAGGTTGCTTATGAGCTTTCTTTGCCTCCAGCCTTATCAGGAGTTCACCCAGTATTTCATGTATCTATGCTTCGAAGGTATCATGCCGACTTCTCGCACGTGGTTGATTGCATCACTATTCAGTTAGATGAAAAGTTGGGCTACGAGGAGGAGCCAGTGGCCATTATTGATAGGCAGGACTGCCAGTTAAGGTCTAAGACAGTTTCCGCGATTAAGGTCCAGTGCAGAGGCCAACAAGTTGAGGAGGCGACTTGGGAGTCCGAGCGGGACATGCGTAGCAGATATCCACAGCTATTCAGCACTCCAGGTACGATTTTAGTCCCGTTCGAGGATGAACGTTTGTTTAAGATGGGGATAATGTAACGACCCAGCCGGTCGTATTGCGTATCAGGGTCCCGTTTCCATGAATGAAATCTTCCTTAGCGGATATTCATGCTTTATGACTCGCGGGAGCGGGTGGTTCGGGATTTGGGAATGATTTGGATGGTTTAGGAACACTTGGTTCCTTAAGGCTGGCCTATTTGACCAAGTTTTACTTCGGTCAACATTTTGAGCAAACGACCTCGGAATCGAGTTCTAACAGCTTCAGTAGCTCCATATGATGATTTCAGACTTGGGCGTATGTTCGGCTCGGGTTTCTGATGACCCGAGAGCGTTTCGGCGCCCGAAATGGAAATTAGGATTTCCTTTAGTTAGAATTTTGCCTAGAATGGGACTTAATGCTATCGGGGTCCGAATGGAATTCCGGGATAGGCAATAGTCCCGTATAGTCATTTATGACTTGTCTGCAAATTTTGGGGTTATTCCGAGTAGTATAGACCCGTTCGACGCAATGAAATGAAATCTAGAGTTCCTAAAGTCTTAAGTTTGAATTCAAGGGGGTTTGGAGGGTGGTTTCAAGTTCTAGTGATGTTTGGAGCATTCTGTTAGCTCGAGCAAGTCCGTCATATGATTTGGGACTTGTTGGTATATTTTGTCGGAGGCTCGAGTGGGCCTAAGGGCTTCCCGGACCCCGCAATGGGGCCAAAAACCATCAAAATCCACTGCTGGTGTGGCTGCTTCTGGTGTGACCGCACATGCGGTCTACCAGTCGCAGGTGCGAGACCACACCTGCGGTCCCAGCCTCGCAGGTGCGGAAAGCCCATATACCCCTCTACCTCTGCAGGTGCGGACTTGTGCCCGCTGGTATGAGTCCGCTGGTGCGGACTTTCCCTCGCAAGTGCGACTCCAGCTCCCAGGCCCAGCCTCCACAGGTGCGGCCAATTCTTCGCAAGTGCGGGACCGCACATGCGGCCCCAAAGTCGCTGGTGCGAGAATCCCTGTAGGCAGCCTATATTTAAGTTCCAAACATGGGTATTCTTCATTTTTCAACCCTTTCACCTCCATTAGAGAATTCTAGGAGCTTCGAGAGCCTGCTCTTGACCCAAATTCAGTAGAGGTAAGTAAATTCTTTTCATTTATCTAGTTTCATACATGAATTAACAAAGAAATCAACTAGTAATTCTTGGAAAAATCTAGGTTTTGGGTTGTAAATGGGATTTTGGAAAGTTAGTGAATTGCCCCTTTCTTAGCCATTGAATTCCTAAATAAATTATGTAATTACGATCCTTAGACTACGGGTAATTTAATCCTTCAAGAATTTTCAAAATTCGAAAGCGTGGGCCTGGGGTCGAAATTTCAAAAATCGTCAAGAATATTAAATTTTAGGAATTCTTGCTAATTCTCCTTCTTGAACCTTAAATTGATTCAATTATGCTATGTTTGGCTAGCTACGAGCCGTCCAGGGTAGTTTCATAATTTTGGGCGCATCTTTTGATCCGGTCCTTGGTCCGAGGAGTGCTTTTATCGAGGTGAGTCTCCTTTCTAACCTCGTAAGAGGGAAATTGTCCCTCTAGGTAACCTTGTTTGCTATGTGATCTTGTTTGGGGGCTACGTACGCACCGAGTGACGAGAGTCCTTACGTAGTGGCTATTACTGCTTCGTCCGGGTAGTTAGGACACAGCATGCTCATTGTTTTCCTCTGTTGTAGCATAGATATGACTTGTATACTTGTGTGATTGGTATTTTTGTCTTTGAACGTGTGATACTTGGCTTGATTTAAGAGTGATAAGAGAGTCACGGCAGAGTGATGATTGATTATATTATGGGATCGGGCCGTACGCCACGACAGAGTGATGATTGATTATATTATGGGATCGGGCTGTACACCACTGCAGAGTGATGATTGATTATATTATGGGATCGGTCCGTAAGCCACACTAGAGTGATGATTGATTATATTATGGGATCGGGTCATACGCCACAGCGAGATTGAGACTACCAGGGTGGGATCAGTCCTTACGCCACAGCGATATTGAGACTACCAGGGTGGGATCGGGCCGTACGCCATGGCGAGATTAAGACTACCAGGGTGGGATTGGGTTGTACGCCACGGTGGATACCAAACTTGTTTGATTTGAAATTGTTATTTGATGCCGAATATTGATGTACTTGATTATTTGTTTTACTTGCCTACAGTTTTCTTTACATCCTGTTTACCTTACGATTGCCAGATATTGATAGTGTGGTCATACTTTACGGTGAGCTGCTTTCTTGGCGACTTCCTAGCAGCACCCTGGAGTTTCTTTTGTTATGCTCTTTGTCTATTTCATTAAGATTGGGACCCTGTATATGTTGTAGTCATTGTATATTCAGTAGTTGCCCATGACACACGTGACACTAGCTCCTGGCACACACGCGGTATATATTTTTGGGGTTTTGGGATGTATGTCTATGTGTATGTTTTATTTCGGCCTTGTATCTTTTATGATTTTACCTTCACTCAAGGCTAGTATCATGTTAGTTGTTATAAACTGGTAACCATTGACTTGTTTGATCGAATGGGAAGGGTATCACTTAGTGAAAGTTATATCGGCTTGCCTAACCCCGTTGTTGGGCGCCATCATGACCTGAATTAGGATTTGGATTGTGACAAAAGGAGTTGAATATGAGGCAGAGGAGGTGGTTAGAGTTATTGAAGGATTATGATATTACTATTCTCTATCACCCGGGAAAGGCCAATGTGGTGGCCGATGCTTTGAGACGGAAATCAGTCAGTATGGGTAGCTTGGCCTATTTATCAGTTGGAGAGGGACCTTTGGCTTTGGATGTCCAGGCGTTAGCCAATCGATTTGTTAGGTTGGAGGTTTCTGAGGGTGGTAGTGTTTTGGCCCATACCGTCGCTCGTTCTTCGTTGTATGATCGTATTCGCGCCAGGCAGTATGATGATCGTAATTTGTGTGCTCTTAGAGATGCGGTTCGGCACGGACGTGCCAAGCAGGTCACAGTTGATGCTGAGGGAGTTTTGAGATTGCAGGGTCGTATATGTGTTCCTGATGTGGACGGCATTCGTGAGTTGATATTGCAGGAGGCCCATAGTTCCCGGTATTCCATTCATCCGGGCGCCGCGAAGATGTACCAGGACTTGCGGCAGCATTATTGGTGGCGTAGAATGAAGAAGGATATTGTGGCTTATGTAGCTCGGTGCTTGAATTGTCAGCAGGTTAAGTATGAGCACCAGAGACCCGGTGGTTTGATGCAGCAGATTCAGCTTCCCGAGTGGAAGTGGGAGCGTATCACGATGGATTTTGTAGTTGGGCTTCCACGGACTCAGAGGATGGTTGATGCAGTGTGGGTTGTTGTGGATAGGCTGACCAAGTCAGCACACTTCATTCCTGTGTCGGTTTCGTATTCAGCGGAGAAGTTGGCAAAGATCTATATGAGAGAGATTATCAGATTGCATGGTGTTCCCCTATCCATTATATCATACCGAGGTACTCAGTTCACCTCCCATTTCTGGAGAGTATTTCAGCGAGAGTTGGGCACACAGATTGAGTTGAGCACATCATTTCATCCTCAGACGGACGGACAGTCCGAGCGTACTATTCTGATTTTGAGGATATGTTGCGAGCTTGTGGTATTGATTTGGTGGATCATGGGATCAGTTCTTGCCTTTAGCATAGTTCTCCTACAACAATAGTTATTATTCGAGCATTTAGATGGCTCCGTATGAAGCGTTGTATGGTAGGCGGTGTCGGTCTCCAGTCGGATGGTTTGAGCCCGGGGAGGCTAGATTATTGGGTTCTAAGTTAGTCCAGGATGCCTTGGATAAAGTGAAGATTATTCAGGATAGGCTTCGTACAGCTCAGTCCAGGAAAAAGAGTTATGAAGATCGTAGAGTTCGAGATTTGGATTTCATGGTAGGAGACCAGGTGTTCCTTCAAGTGTCGCCTATGAAGGGCGTGATGAGATTCGAAAAGAAGGGCAAGTTGAGCCCTAGTTATATTTCTCCATTTGAGATATTGGACAAGGTAGGAGAGGTGGCCTACAGACTTGCCTTGCCCCCGCATTTATCAGTCGTACATCCAGTGTTTCACGTATCTATGCTCCGGAGGTATATTGCGGATCCATCTCATGTTCTTGACTTCAGCGGTGTCCAGTTGGACAAGGATCTAACTTATGAGGAGGAGCCGGTAGCTATATTAGATAGGCAGGTTCATCAGTTGAGGTCGAAGAGTTATCCTTCGGTCCGTGTTCAGTGGAGGGGTCAGTCTGCCGAGGAACCTACTTGGGAGTCCGAGTCCGATATGAGGAGTCGTTATCCCCATCTTTTCTCAGACTCAGGTACTTTTCTATGTTCGTTCGAGGACGAACGTTTGTTTTAGAGGTGGATATTATGATGACCGAAAAGGTCATCCTAAATAAATTCAGCTAAATTTGTGTCCCGAGGCTCCGAAAGCCTCCGTTAATCTCACCTCGATATGCGTGCATAGCCCGGACATGTAGTCGGGAAGTTTCTATGTGAAAATTTGATAAAAATGGAAATTCTTGGAATAATTAATTGAATAAAGTTGACTTTGGTCAACATTTTTGGTAAACGGACCCGACCCGTGATTTGACGGTCCCCGAGGGTCCGTAGGAAAATATGGGACTTGGGCGTATGCCCGGAATCGAATTCTGACGTCCCAAGCCTGAGAAATGAAGTTTTAAAGAAAATTGTTTTTTGAAAATAATAAAGGTTTTTGAAAATGAATAATTACGTGAAAACCGTGTTACCGGGCCCGTATTATGGTTTCGGAGCCCGGAACAGGTTTATTATATGTTATGTGAGTTATCTTTGAAATTTGGTGTAAAACGGACTTGAAACGACGGGTTTCGGATAAAAATCGGAATAATTAAGCCTTATGAAGTTTAAACGAAATTCTGTGGGTTTTGAGGTTTAATCCCTTGTTGTTGATGATATTTCGGTGATTTAAAAATTTGAATAATTGCGTAGGATGTTTTGGAAGTCGTGTGTGTTTTTGGTTTTGAGACCCGAGGGCTCGAGTGAGTTTCGGATAGCTAACGGGGTGAGTTAAAGTGTAAAAAATCTTGTATTGGAGTGAAATTCTGGTGTCTGGTGTTTAACACTATGCGATCGCATAGGCTGAGTCGCGATCGCATAGTGTAGTAAGGTGGGGGAGGTTCTGTGGCACTATGTGATCGCGTAGTTAGTTTCGCGATCGCATAGTGTGTATGCGGTCTGGAGTGGGGGCTGGGGTAGTTGCTCTGCGGTCGCGTAGCTAGCCTGCGGTCGCAGAAGGTCAAGTCCTCTAGGTCCGCGATCGCATGTCCCCTTCTGCGATCGCATAGGGTCGCCCAGCTTCTCTTCTGCGATCGCGCCCTTCCTTCTGTGATCGCAGAGTGCAATTTCGTCCAGTGATTTTCTTAAGTCCGAAACAGACCCATTACGGGATTTTTCTTATTTTTCACCCTCTTCTTCTTCCTCACTCCTCCCTTTGGCCATTGAAGAGCTCCATCACCATATCCTCATAGGTAATCAATTATAACTCCATTTTCCTTCTAATTTCATCATCTATTACTAGAATCTAGGCCTAAAAACATGAAATCAAAGTAGAAATTAGGGGTTTTGGGTAGAGTTAGGGTTTTGGGGATTTTGGGTAATTCAACCCCAATTTGGGGTCGAATTTCAAAACAAATTATATATTCTAACTCGTGGGGGTATGGGTGATCGTGTTTTGGTCCTATCCTCGTGTTTGGACCAAGCGAGCCCGGGGTCGAATTTTGGTATTTTCTAAAGAATGCTAGGAATTGCATATCTAGGCTATGGAATTGTGTTATTGAGTATTTATTGATATTATTGAATTAATTATGCCTACATATCATTGTTTCGGAGTAGGATCATAAAGGAAATGCGATCTTAGAGGGTTGATTGCTATATTGTGGACCCGAGGTAAGTGTCTTGCCTAACTTTGGT
>ML266541.1:0-14317 GCA_005239495.1 Nicotiana undulata
GCCGCGGTCGTGTTTTCGCGGTCCGCGGTGGAGGAGCTGGGCCACTGATCCGACTTCGGAGGCTTATATCTTTTGATCCACAAGGAAGTTTGAAATGATTCAAAAACGAAAGTTGTAGCCCTTCACGTCTAGTTTCTAGAAAGATAAATAAATCGTAATGTGGACAGCTGTAAAGAAAGTTATAGCGAAAATACTAAAGCATGTCACTGCAGTCATTTTTCTTGATTTTCTTCAGCTTTTCTTGATTTTTGCTAGCGCGGCCGCAGTCCTTTTTCGCAGACCGCGGTGGGGGGCCTGAGAGGAGTATAAATAAGTGGGAGTTTCAGTTATTTTTCATTTTTCAAGACCCCAAAGACATAAGAGGCGATTTTCCAAACATCCTTCCTTCTCCAAAACGTTGGTAAGTGATTTCTAACTCATTTTCTTCACTCCTAACTTCTTTTTACAAGATTTCATCCTAGAAACTAGGGTTTTCATGGTGGAATTGGGAATTTTGGGTAAAACATGAGAATATTGAAATTTGGGAATTTAGACCTCAAATTAAGGTCGGATTCCAAAACCAATTATATATCCGGGCTCGGAGGCGAATGGGTAATCTGGTTTTGGTCCGAATTTCGGGTTTGGACCGAGTGGGCCCGGGTTCGATTTTTGACTTTTGCGAAAGACTTTAGAAAACTCACTTCCATGCATTAGAATTTATTTATTTAGCATTTATTGATATAATTAAGTAACTTGTGGCTAGCTTCGAGTCCTTGGGAGACGAGTTTGGAGTTTCGGCGCATTCTCCGCCCGGAAAGTAGGTTCGACACGAGGTGAGTCTCCTTTCTAACATTGTAAGAGGGCATTGTCCCCTTAGGTGATTTAAATGCTAAGTGTACTTGTTGGGGGGCTACGTATGCACCAGGTGACGAGAGTCCGTACGTGGCGGCTATTATTGTTATGTCCGGGTAGTTAAGCCCACAACATGCCTTATATTTTCCTTGAAATGACCTATGTTTTATGATCACTTGTTGTGCGTAGTAGTGTTTTCTCTAAGACTTTGTGGCATTTGACTTGAAGAATATTCGTAACATCTATGGGATCGGGTCGTACGCCATGTCGGATTTGAAAGGTAATTGTGCATATATGGGATCGGGTCGTACGCCACGACGGATTTGAAAGGTAATTGTACATATATGGGATCGAGCCGTATGCCACGGCGGATTTCAGAGGTATTTGTATATATATATATGGGATCGGGTCGTACGCCACGGTGGATTGGGAGAGTACTTGTAATGTATATATGGGAGCGGGCCGTACGCCACGGCGGATTGAAAGATATTGGCTTGACAAATACTTGGAAAAACGGAAAGTGTACATTGTTGTGTAATTTCAGTAGCTACTTGGATTTCTGTATTTGTTATGTATTTGCTGCTCACTGCCTTACCTACCTATTGTATTTCAATATATCCTGTCGTATGTTATATTATTGGACCTTAGTGAGTGTCAAGTCGACCTCTCGTCACTACTTCTTCGAGATTAGATGGGATACTCACTGGGTACATATTATTTATGTACTCATGCTGCACTTCTGTACTTAACTGTACAGGTTCTGAGGCTGGTGCATCTGGTTATCAGACCGGAGCTAGATATTGACCGTAGCGAACCTGACTTCACGGTGAGCTACTTCTTCTGGCGATCCCCAATAGCACCATGGAGTTTCATTTACTTTTGTTTCCCGTCTATTTATTCAGACAATGTGATTGTTTATTCTATCTTTTGGTTATCCTGTTAGTATGCCCGTGACACTTGTGACACTAGTTCCCGGCACACACGTAATGGTTATTTTGGGATTTTGGGCTGTATATATATGCTCGTCTTTTGGCTCACGCTCCTTTATAGCTATTTTATCTACCATTGGGTTATTATCTTTCGATATCAAGATTTAACTTGTTAAATTCAGTAAATGGGTGAATAATTGAATTAAAATAAGAAAGAACACCTACTGAAATTTGTATTGGCTTGCCTGACCCCGATGTTGGGCGCCATCACGACCTGGGTTAGGATCTTGGGTCGTGACAATTGAGTTGCGAAACGGCTTTTTAAAGCTTATTTCCAATAGTACTATATATACTTGATATGATTTGGGTTGTAAGCCATGTTTGGGCCCTAGTGCTGACCTGTTTACCCCTAGAGGGATGTGTTTACTATATTTTTCTCATTGATATGTTATGATTTTTACACTCAGTCTTTTCCTGATAAATTGTTTTGACACTCAGAGTATTTTGATACTATTTATTGAAAAATGAAACACTGTTTTGGGTCGAGAACCCGGTATGTTATGGCCTAAGGGAAAATCGAGAGTGTCTGACTGAGTGAGGCTTTCAGGCCTATATTGTGAGGATATGAGGGAGGCTTTCAGGCCTATATTGTGAGAGGCTTTCAGGTTTATATTGTGAGAGTCTTTCAGGCCTATGTTGTTATAGCGTTTGGGCTGTAGGAGCCCCTCCGGAGTCTGTACACACCCCCAGTGAGCGTAGGTACCTATTGAGTGATGATTATTGCCCGCGGGGCTAATACTGAGTGATGATTATTGCCTGATGGGCTGATACAAAGTGATTGAGGATTTTACTGAGATGTATTGATATTATACTTGTTTCAAAGGATTTTCTAGCAATTGGTTTTCAAACTTATGTTATTGCTGTATACTTTTGGAGACGTGATGTTTTACTGTTTTTGTGAATTTGTGTATATGTACTGTGTGTTCTATAATTCTCAGACTGTGATTTATTTTTATTACTACTGAGTTGGCGTACTCATAAAGACTCCCTGTGCCTCTGTGCACAGATCCATGTACCGATTTGGAGCAGTAGTTGCCTTGTTCGTTAGCAGCAGTTCACAGGATTTCGAGGTAGCTGCCTAGCGTCCACAACTTCTCCATTTCCCTTCCTTGATTAGTATTAGAAATTGATGCATATACATTTATTATGACATTAGCATAGTTAGATTTATTTCTTTTTAGATGCTCATGATCATTGACTCCAGTCTTGGGCAGGTTTTGTTTAGACTATCATTGGGGCGCTAAGATTTAAATAATTTATTTATTTTTATGCTTGTTGTTTATCATTGTATTGCTAACTATTATAAAAGAACCACTGCGTAGTAAAGTGATGGTTGGCTAGCCTAGTTCCACGATAGGCGCCATCACGGCCTGTTAAGATTTGGGGTCGTGACAATTAGCATTTCCATACTTTTGTCACTCAAATCATTGTTTGAATCCGAAGAAATATCACCAATCCCATTAAGCTTGTACGGATCAGACTTAGAAGAAAGTTGAGAATAAAACTTCCTTTCGTCTTTGTCATAACAGAGTCTTATGATCCCCATTTTATCGGAACTGCCATGAGCAACAGACAACTTTTCATTACCATCAACCTTGTCACTCTCAGTTAAACTTCTTTTTCTCTTGGAAAATGAAGTAGAGAATTCCTCTATAACCTCTTCTTTTATCTACTTAGGAAATGTTAAATTCCTACCTACACCATCACTGTTTGAAACACATGCCATTGCTTTCTCATCATCATTGTCGCTAATGAGACCAACAATTGAAGACCCACTCTGCCAGGTACTGTATCGAAGTTATTCTTGGTGGAAGTTCCATTGCATGTCTAATAAAGTCATCAACCTCTTCTACAAAATCCTACCACAATCCCCTCCGATTAGGATAATTCCTATTGTACATCCTAAAATTTCAATTCATATCCTAAAGGCTCAATTCATATCCTAAAATTTCAATTCATATCCACAAAAATTCAATTATGAATCCTAATGATTCGATTCATATCCTAAAACCTCAATTCATACACAAAATTTTCAATTCATATCCTAAAGGTTCAATTCATATCCTAAAGGCTCAATTCATAAACCAAAAGTCCAATTCATATCCTAAAATTTCAATTCATATCCACAAAAGTTCAATTCATATCCTAAAGGTTCAATTCATATCCTAAAGGCTCAATTCATATCCTAACATTTCAATTCATACACAAAAATTTAAATTCATATCCTAAAATTTCAATTCATATCCACAAAAGTTCAATTCATATTCTAAAGATTCAATTCATATCCCAAAGTCTCAATTCATACACAAAAATTTCAATTCATACACAAAAAATTCAATTCATATCCTAAAAGTTCAATTCATGTCCTAAAGGCTCAATTCATATCCAAAAATTCCAATTTATAAACTAAAATTACAATACATAAACTAAAAGTCCAATTCATACCCTAAAATTTCAATTCATAAACTAAAATTTCAATTCATATCCTAAACCCTAAATTCTAACTAAACTATCAAGACAATACAAAGTATAATTCAAATATAACTAAACTAAATTCAACACTAATTAAACTAATTAGTTAATAAAATTAATTAACAAAACTAATTAAAACAAGGCCTAAACCCTAATACTCAATAAAATACATTGTTCAAAGAATTGAAACACTAATTGAAACAATAAACTACAATACATCAAATATTGTAACACACACACACACACTAGAAATAACAAAGATTCAAGGTTAAATTCTAACCTTGGTTTTTTTTAGGTGGAGAAGGAGAGAGAGAGAGGGGCGGCAGTGGTGGTGGCCGGCGAGCAGTGGGCGGCGAGGCGGCAACGAGCAAGGGGGCCAGTGGTGGCGCGGGGTGGGGGATGGGATTTGGGTGAGTGAATAGAGAAGGGGAGGGAACGAGAGAGTAGGTGAAAGTTTGGGGAAGGAAATAAGAGAAATTGGGGGAAACCCGTTTTTGTCTCTGGTATTAGGAAAAGCGACCAACTTTGGTCGCTATTGTTGGTCTGTAAATAAGTTTGACCATTTGACCAAAAATAGCGACCAACGTTTGTCACGACCCTAAATCCCACCTTTCAGACCGTGACTGCGTCTAACGTTGAACCCGCTAGACAAGCCAACGTACACAGCACTTTGACATCTATAAAACAATGTAACAGTAATAAAGCCAGTTAACCTTCCAACCTCTACTGGAATATCTCAATTTCCTTAACTTTCAACCTTTACTGAACATTCCCAAATCACTTCAAAAGTTTTTACAGCAGAAAAGTAATAATATTCCCAAAACGCAGAATGAAATGATAAAGGTAACAACATTGCAAATATCCCAAAACCGGGGTGTCACAACCTCACGGACTATCTAAACTGAGTGCTAAATACAGAGTCTGAAAAGAAATATACAATTGTCTTGGAACTAAGAGAAAAATAAGACAATGAGGAATCCGAATGTAGGAGAGACACCAAGGCCCACGAACGCCAGCGGGTATACCTTGAAGCTATGAGTGAACCGAAGGTGACTCCCTCAACGCGGTCCATTGGGTCCGGATGCGGGATCTGCACAACATTAAGAAGTGCAGTGTAGCATCAGTACAACCGACCCCATGTACTGAATAAGTTCCGAGCCTAACCTCGGCCAAAGTAGTGACGAGGCTAGACTTGGCAATAACGACAACCTGTCCTAATATACAGCAGGTAACAGGGATAATACAAGACAAGAGATAAGCAAGCAAGTAAGGGATACAGGAGCATTAAAGGGGGAACAAGTGAAGTGAAGCAGTCTAATTGACAGATAGAAGTAAACAAGGGTGGCATCTAATACAATAGCCCACGAAGCAAGTATAAATATCAGAAAAGTAAACAATGGCACAGCATCACCCTTCGTGCTTTACACTCTTCCTCACTATGCAAAGTAATCAAATATCATGGCACGACATCACCCTTCGTGCTTTTACTCTCTTCCTCTCAATTTAGTGTACAATGTATCATGGCACGACATTAACCTTCGTGCTTATAATCAATAAAAGTCATGGCACGGCATTTACCATAGCCTAAATACTCAATTTATAGCATTCTTCCAAAAATACCAAAATTTGACCCCGGGTCCGCTTGGTCCAAACTCGAGGTTCGGACCAAAACCCGATCACCCATAACCCCACGAGTTAGAATATATAAATTTTTTCAAGATCCGACCCCAAATTGAGGTTAAATCACCCAAATTTCCCAAAAACCTAATTCTACCCAAAACCCCTAATTTCTATTTTGATTCCATGTTTTTAGCCCTAGATTCTAGTGATTAAAGAAAAGTGGAAGAATTTCGTGTTAGGAACACTTACCTATTAAGATATGGAGGAATGGTCTCTCAAGAATCGCCCAAGGAGAGTGGAGAAGAAGAAGTTGGAGAAAAATGGGTTTAATCCCGTCTATTTTCTGTTTTTGAACTTAGAAAATCGCTGAACAAAACTGCTCTATGCGATCGCGAACAAGAGACTGCGATCGCGTAGCTTGGGGACTCGACCCTATGCGATCGCGAACAAGAGACTGCGATCGCGATGAGTACCTAGCCAGCCCCTCACCCAGACCTCCTACACCTCTATGCGATCACGAACACTGCTATGCGATTGCATAGAGGAATGACCTGATCCTCACCTATCTCTATGTGATCGGAGGGGAACCTTCGCGATCGCATAGAGTAAAACCTGGGACACCAGCAACAACAACCTTACACCAGATTTTTGACTCTTTAACACCCTGTTAGCTACCCGAAACTCACCCGAGCCCTCGGGTCTCAAAACTAAAAACACTCACAACTCCCAAAACATCCTACGGACTTATTCAAGATTTTAAATCACCAAAATATCATCAACAACAAGGAATCAAACCTTAAAACTCATAGAATTTTCTCAAAACTTCATAAAGCTTAACTTATATGATTTCAATCCGAATCAAGTCATTTCAAGTCCGTTTTACACCAAATTTCACAGATAAGTCACGTAACATATAATAAACATGTTCCGGGCTCCGGAACCATCATACAGGCCCGGTAACACAGTTTTCACATAATAATCCATTTTCAAAATCCTTTATTATTTTCAAAAAACAATTTTCTTTAAAAATTCATTTCTCGGGCTTGGGACCTCGGAATTCGCTTCCGGGCATACGCCCAAGTCTCATATTTTCTTACAGACCCCCAGGACCGTCACATCACGGGTCCGGGTCCGTTTACCAAAAATGTTGACCAAAGTCAACTTTATTCAATTATTCAATTCAAAGTTCCATTTTTATCAAATTTTCACCTAGAAGCTTCCCGGCTACATGCCCGGGCTGCGCACACATATCGAGGTGAGATTAACGGAGGCTTTCTGGGCCTCGGAACACAGATTTAGCTAGAATTACTTAGGATGACCTTTTGGGTCATCACAACGTTGGTCGCTATTTTAAAATAAAATAAAAATTAAATTTAAAATAGCGACCAACGTTGGTCGCTTTTTGGTTTTTAAATATTATAAGATATATAAAAAGTTATTTTTAGCTATAAATATTTATTTTATTTAACTATAATTATTAACTATGTAATTACTTTTAATAGATTATAATAGCATCTAAGTAAAGTAATATTCTAATTGATGATCAATATTATAAACTATATTGTAATTGATGATCAATATTATACATTACTACGTACGAATAATTAACGAATTTATAAACCAATAAAATATTATTCTATTAATTGATATAATAGTATTCATTATTTGTATTATAACAGAGTTGATGAATTACATTCATTCATCACTAGGTTATAAGTCGATGAATCAATTATAACATATTAATTGATATAAGTCGAGACGTTTTGCTTTTAATATTCAATGATGCATCTGAGTAGGTTGTAAGTCGATGAATCAATTTACAAGTGTATAAATCCCTAAAATAACCCGACCATGTGTTACTAGCGATTCATGTTCTTATATATATATATATATATATATATATATCACACACAGACACTTCACTATAATACTATAACGTATATATAACTTGTTATAGTATATGTTAGTGTGTGTATAAATATAACACACACCTTTCGTGCTACATATATAGTAGGTTATAAGCTGATGATTCAACTGACACAGATGTATATTTGATGAAAATTATATATATTAATTAGTATATATAAGTTTTCGTCAAATATACATGTGTGTAAATTGATTCATCGACTTATAACCTACTCAGATGCATCGTTGAATATTCAAAACAAAACGTCTCGACCTATATCAATTAATCTGTTATAATTGATTCAACGACTTATAACCTAGTGATGCATGAATGTAATTCATTAACTCTGTTATAATACAAATAATGAATACAATATCATATACTATAACATGCTATATATGTAGTTAAAGCAGCTCGAAGTGTGTGTGTTATATATATACACACACTAACATATACTATAACAAGTTATATATACGTTATAGTATTACAGTGAAGTGTGTGTGTGTGTGTGTATATACGTGTCACGACCCGAAATCCCACCTTCAGGCCGTGATGGCGTCTAACGTTGAACTCGCTAGACAAGCCAACATTTTAAAAGAATTGACATAATAACAATTAAAAACAATAAACGTTAACTAAATAATCATGATAAAAATACGGAAGTTAATAGATTCTAAAACTAAAATAGCCAATCTCGTAGAAATCCCTTTAAGTACAAAACCGAGAGATGGAGTCACAATCTCACGAACTAGACTAAGATTTGACTAAAGGCAACAGTTTGAAATAAAATGATACATCTGTCTGGAAATACACAAAGTGACAGAAAGAAGAGATAGAAGGTGACGTCAGGGCCCACGAACGTCTGCGGGTCTACCTCGATGTCGCATGCGTGTACTGAAGGATACTCCCTCTAACAGTGTACACTGGGTCCGGCTGCATAATCTGCACGACATAAAGAAGTGCAGGTGTAACATCAGTACAACCGACCCCATGTACTGAGTAAGTTATGAGCCTAACCTCGGCGAAGTAGTGACATGGCTAGGACACGACCGCAATTAATACTTGTCCAGTTCAATAATATAAGAGGAAATAAACAGGAAATACAGTTACGGGGTAGAACATGCTGGGGATAATGGAGCAACAAATTACCAAAATAGTAGAATAAGATAATAACTGAAATGTAGAAGTAAAGGCAGGAATTCAGCAGCTCGAAATAAGTAAATACACAGAAAAGGCACGGCATGTCCCCTCGTGCATAGCCTCACAATCACTCGGCACGGGATGTCCCCTCATGCATAAATAATAAAGTCACTCGGCACGGAATGTCCCCTCGTGCATAAATAATAATAACTCGGCACGGAATGTCCCCTCGTGCATAAATAATAATCACTCGGCACGGAATGTCCCCTCGTGCATAATGTACACAGAAACAACAATTCAATATAAAGGTTTAAAAATAAGATGTTCTAAATGTACAGAAATAACCAACAAAATTATATCATCCCGGCAAGGGACTCAGCTATAACCAATCTCACCTAGAGGCATAATTGCAACAATAAAAATCCTCAACTGAACAATTAATCAATAACTTCCCACGTCATGAAACAACCTCAATGTATCACTTCTAAATAACCAATTATTAATAACACGGAAAACATCAAGAACACGGTATAAATCATCACATTTGACTCACGAGCATGCTTGGCCACAACACATAGGTACTCGTCACCTTACCTATACGTTGGACATGGAATACACATAGAAATTAAGACTCTATACCTATTCCTTCAAGCTAAGGTTAGGCCAAACACTTACCTCGGCTCCAAAAATGCAAGTCAAGCCTCAATCACCGCTTTCCCTCTTGAATCCAACTCCGAAACGATATTATCTAGACATAATTGACTTAATAACATCAATAATTACTCAATAACTCAATCCCAAAGCCAAATTATAGTTTTCCCAACATTCTTCCAAAAATACCAAAATTCGACCTAACACGAGGTTCGAACCAAAACCCGATCACCCATTCCCCCACGAGCCCGAATATATAATTTGTTTTGAAATACGACCCCAAAATGAGGTTAAATTCCTAAAAATTCTAAAAGCCCTAACTCTACCCAAAACCCCAATTTCCACCTTTGAAAACCCTAGGATTCTTGATGATAATTGATGAAAACGTTAAAAAGTTGAAGGAAATCAATTAGTGAACACTTACCTATGATTTGGGAAGAAAAATCTCTTGCAAAATCGCCCTAAGCCTTCTATTTTTGAGAAAACGTTTGAAGAAGAACGTCTGAAATTGTTTTTAAAAGAACTTCACTGCTCGACTCTCGCACCTGCGATCTCGCAGGTGCGGAACAGGAATCGCACCTGCGGAAAATGGCAAGGCCCACCGGGGGCCGCACCTACGGAATCTTACCCGCTCCTGCAGAAGATAGTCCGCATCTGTGAGAGGGACCGCACATGCGGACAAAATGTCGCGCCTGCGGTCTCGCACCTGCGGCCCTAGGCTCGCAGGTGGGAGTACACCAGAACTGGTGCACCAGTAGTGTTTCCTTGACTCCAAACACTTCGAACACCTACCCGAAATACTCCCGAGCCCTCGGAGCTCAAAACCAAATACACACACACCCTCATAAGCATCCTACAGACTTGTTCGAGTAATTAGACCACCAAAATAACATCAAAAACCATGAATTAACCTCCAAAATCTATAGAATTTTCTCAAACTTCATAATTTTCTAAATTTCCCATTTTTTATCCGAAACAAGTCAAACTAAGTCCGTTCTTACCAAATTTTACAGACAACTCATAATAACCATATTAAACCTGTTCCAGGCTCCGGAACCATAATACGGGCCCGGTAACGCATGTTTCACATCAAAGTTCATTTTCAACAGCCTTTATTATTTTCAGAATATAATTTTCTTTAAAAATTCATTTCTCGGACTTGGGACCTCGGAATTCGATTCTGGGCATACGCCCAAGTCCCATATTTTCCTACGGACCCTCCGAGACCATCAAATCACGGGTCCGAGTCCGTTTACCAAAACTTTTGACCAAAGTCAACTTTATTCAATTAATTATCATAAATTCAACTTTTTATCAAATTTCCACATAAAGGTTCCCGACTACACGCCCGGGATGCGCACGCACATCGAGGTGAGAGTAAAGGAGGCTCTCGGGGCCTCAGAATACAGATTTAGTTAAATTTACACAGGATGACCATTTGGATCATCACAATCTCCACCTCTAAAACAAACGTTCGTCCTCGAACGAACATAGAAATATACCTGAATCGGGGAAAAGATGGGGATATCGGCTCCGCATATCGGACTCGAACTCCCAGGTAGCTGCCTCAACATGCTGACCTCTCCACTGAACATGAACCGAAGGATAACTCTTTGATCTCAACTGACGAACCTTCCGAGCTAATATGGCTACCGGCCCCTCCTCATAAGTCAAATCCTTATCCAACTGGACACCGCTGAAGTCAAGTACATGAGATGGATCCGCAATATACCTGTGGAGCATGGACACATAAAACACCTGGTGCACGATTGATAAACTCGGTGGCAAGGCAAGTCTGTAGGCCACCTCTCCCACCTTATCCGAAATCTCAAATAGACCAATGTACCTAGGGATCAACTTTCCCTTCTTTCCAAACCTCATCACGCCCTTCATGGGTGAAAGTCGAAGAAAGACCCGGTCTCCTACCATAAAGGCAAAATCTCGAACTCTACGATCCGCATAACTCTTCTGCCTGGACTGAGCTATACGAAGTCTATCCTGAATGATCTTCACTTTTTCCAAAGCATCCTGGACTAACTCAGAACACAATAATCTAGCCTCTCCCGGCTCAAACCATCCAACTGGGGACCGACACCGCCTACCATACAACGCCTCATACGGAGCCACCTGAATGCTCGACTGATAGCTGTTGTTGTAGGCAAACTCAGCTAAAGGAAAGAATTGGTCCCATGAACCACCAAAGTCAATGACACAAGCCCGCAACATATCCTCCAAAATCTGAATAGTACGCTCGGACTGTCCATCTGTCTGAGGATGAAATGTTGTGCTCAACTCAATCTGTGTGCCCAACTCTCGCTGAAATACTCTCCAGAAATGGGAGGTAAACTGAGTACCTCGGTCTGATATAATGGATATGGGCACCCCATGCAACCTAACAATCTCTCTCATATAGATCTTTTCCAACTTCTCCGCTTAATACGAAACTGATACCGGAATGAAATGTGCTGACTTGATCAGCCTATCCACAACAACCCACACCGCATCAAACATCCTCTGAGTCCGTGGGAGTCCAACTATAAAATTCATGGTGATACGCTCCCACTTCCACTCAGGAAGCTGAATCTGCTGCATCAACCCACCGGGTCTCTGGTGCTCGTACTTAATCTGCTGACAGTTCAAGCACCGAGCTATATAAGCTGCAATATCCTTCTTCATCCTACGCCACCAATAATGTTGCCGCAAGTCCTGGTACATCTTTGCGGCGCCCGGATGAATGGAATACCAGGAACTATGGGCCTCCTGTAGAATCAACTCACGAATACCATCAACCTCAGGTACACAAATACGACCCTGCATCCGCAGAACTCCCTCATCATCAACTGTAACCTGCTTGGCAGCTCCGTGCCGGACTGTATCTCTAAGAACACATGAATGACGATCATCATACTGCCTGGCCCGAATACGGTCATACAATGAAGAACGAGCCTCGGTATGGGCCAAAACACCGCCATTCTACAAGACCTCCAATCTCACAAATCGGTTGGCCAAAGCCTGAACATCCAACGCAAGAGGTCGCTCTCCGACTGATAAATAAGCAAGACTACCCATACTGGCTGACTTCCGGCTCAAAGCATCGGCCACCACATTGGCCTTCCCCGGATGATAAAGAATGGTAATATCATAGTCCTTTAACAACTCTAACCACCTTCTCTGCCTCATGTTCAACTCCTTTTTCTTGAATAGATACTGTAAACTCTTGTGATCCGTGAACACCTCACATGGCACACCATACAAGTAATGCCTCCAGATGTTCAATGCATGAACAATAGCTGTTAACTCCAAATCATGGACGGGATAGTTCTTCTCATGAACCTTCAACTGACGTGAAACATAAACTATAACCTTGCCATCCTGCATCAACACTACCCCAAGCCCAACCCGTGAAGAATCACAATACATTGTATAGGGCCTTGAACCTGTGGGAAAAACTAGCATCGGTGTCGTGGTCAAGGCTGTCTTGAGCTTCTGAAAGCTCACCTTACACTCATCAGACCACCTGAACTGGGCACCGTTCTGGGTCAACCTAGTCATCGGGGCTGCCATAGATGAAAAGCCCTCCACAAATCGGCGATAATAACCTGCTAAGCCCAAGAAGCTCTGAATCTCTGTAGCTGAAGTGGGTCTAGGCCAATACCTGACCACTGAAATCTTCTTAGGATCCACCTGGATACCCTATGCCGACACAACATGGCCCAGAAATGCCACTGAACTCAACCAGAACTCACACTTAGAAAATTTGGCATATAACTGCCTATCCCTCAAGAGTCTTGAGGACGACTCGAAGGTGCTGCTCATGCTCCTCTCGGTTACGGGAGTAAATCAAGATATCATCAATAAACACAATCACAAATGAGTCCAAATATGGCCTGAACACACGGTTCATCAACTCCATAAAAGCAACGGGGGCATTTGTCAACCCAAATAACATCACCAAGAACTCATAATGCCCATAACGAGTGAGAAATGCCGTCTTAGGGACATATGACGCCCTAATCCTCAGATGATGGTAACATGATCTCAAGTCTATCTTGGAAAATACTTTAGCACCCTGAAGCTGGTCAAATAGATCATCAATCCTCGGCAAGGCATACTTATTCTTAATAGTAACCTTGTTCAGTTGCCGGTAGTCAATACACATCCTCATTGAGCCATCTTTCTTCTTAACAAACAACACTGGAGGACCCCAATGAGAAACACTAGGCCTAATGAAGCCTTTATCCAACAAATCCTGCAACTGCTCCTTTAATTCCTTCAACTCTGGCGGGGCCATATGATACGGCAGAATAGAAATGGGCTGAGTGCCCGGAGCTACCTCAATAGAAAAGTCAATATCCCTGTCGGGTGGCATACCCGGCAGGTCAGCAGGGAATACCTTTGGAAAGTTACGAACATCGGGAACTGATGAGTGGCGATTTTACCACTCATTTTGGCCTCTTTTCAATAGATTTTGTGTTGCTAAATTGATATTTGAGGTTGCTATATGTGTATAATTGCTCTATTGCAGGAAAATGATGCCATGAAGTGGTTAAGGTCAAATTGGAGTGAAATTGAGCAAAAGAGAGTAAAGAAGAGAAAAGAGGGGAGCAATGGCCAAATGCAATCGCATATGCAACATGCGAATCACATTTCGAGCCCAGAGATCGCATAGCGCAACAGAAAGTTGAGTCAAGTTTAATGAGTGAAATGC
>ML266541.1:14344-37600 GCA_005239495.1 Nicotiana undulata
ACCTAGGGTTTTGATGTGCGACGGAAAGAGTGAAGATGCGAATCGCATCCCTAATATGCGACAGGGATGCGATTGCATATCAGCCCGACAAGGGTGTTTTTGTCCACTTTTCACTCGAAATTTTGGCCCTCTATAAAAAGCATACCTTGGCAACAATGTAGGGAGATACATATCGGTAGAGATCGATTTTTTGGCATATCTTTGGACATTTTCTTCAGTTTTGTAAATATATTTTGAGTAGAGATGAACAAGTTTTGAAGCTAAGGCTTTGCACACACACTTGGGTCTTGAAGATTTCACAATTGTGGTTAAGGATTTCTTACCCATTTATGTTTATTTCTTCATTTCCTTGCTTTGTATTGAATATCTAAGTGTGTAGTATTTTTCCAACACTTGAATATGGTTTATGGGAATATTCATGTTTAAAGTGTGGATTAAATACCTTGTTGTGCTTATGTATTGAATGATTTTCATATATTTGTGAAGTGGGTGTTTGTTATTTTAATTATTCTTGTTCTTTAATGTTTCCAAAGGGATTAGCTAACCCTAGGACTCGCCCATTAACTCCGAATTAGTTTTGGAAAAGATTATTTGGGGTTGGGAAAGATTAATTAACAAGAACTTGAGGATTTAACCCTCATTTTATAGATTCTACCTAGGGATAGGATTGAACTACTTGTAGCCAAACTCGGAAGTGCTTAATCTCCTAATTGGGTTAGGGATAATTCAATTAGGAAGTCTTGTTAGTCTTTGGGAAAAGCAGACTAAGAAATGTTATCCGTGGCTAATTAACATTACCCGCTCATATTTGTAAAATCGTGAAATACATTGGATCGTTACTCGAGTGTAATACCCGAAGCATCGATACTTGTTGCCCTCGATCATTTTAATTGCTTTCTAGGATAGGTTATATTTTCACATTTAGTTATAAACAATTATCAAAACCCCAAAATCATATCTATTTGGCACTGCACGATAAGTGATTCTCTAGCATTCCTAAACGCCCTCATATTGTTCTCTGTGGGATTCGACCCCAACCTTGTTGGGTTACTATATTTGACAACGATCGCTTACATTCGTTTAAGGTGTAAATTGAGCGTATCAGGCACAGACTCCATAGAAGGAACCTCGGAACTACAATCACGAACATAGGCCAAATAGGCCAGACAACCATTCTCGATCATGCGCCGAGCCTTCATATAAGAAATAACTCTATCGGAAGAATGACTAGGAGTTCCTCTCCACTCCAAACGAGGTACTCCTGGCAAGGCTAAGGTCACTGTCTTGGCATGATAGTCCAGAATAGCATGATAGGGAGATAGCCAATCCATCCCCAATATAACATCAAAGTCAACCATATCCAGAAGCAAAAGATCAACTTGAGTCTCCATACCACCAATGGCCACTAAGCAAGCACGGTAGACTCGATCTACCACTATAGAATCACCCACCGGGATAGACACATATACAGGATCACTCAGGGAATCACGGGGCATACTCAAATAAGGGAAAAAATATGAAGACACATAAGAGAAAGTAGAACCCGGATCGAATAACACCGAAGCATCTCGGCTGCAAACTTAAACCGTACTTGTGATAACTATGTCAGAGGCCTCAGCCTCAGGCCTGGCCAGAATAGCATAGCATCGGGGCAGAGCCCCTCCAACATGAACATCTCTGGGTCAACCTACTGTGGCCTGACCTCTAACTCTCGTGTCTTGTGTCACGACCCAAAACCTATGGGTTGTGATGGCGCCGGACACCACTGTAAGGCAAGCCGACCCCTTAATCAGTTGGAACACCTTCCTGTTTAACATTTTAGAATCAAAGACTCTTCTTGCATTTTCATTATTAAATAAATAAATTTCGTAATTTAAATACGGCAAGAAACAACCTTAATACAAAAAAAAATACCAAGACATCCCCAGAACCCGGTGACACAAGTCCATGAGCAATTTCTAAGAATTTATACAATTATACAACGCTTGTCCGAAAAACAAATTGGACAAAGGCAATAAATATAAAATGTAAGTACACAGAAGGGAGACTTCGGCAGCTGTGGAACGCCTCTAGATGAATGCAGTCCGTATAAGTCCCCAAATCGATCATTGTACTATAAAGGTACCTGTGCAACAAAATGCACAGAAAGTGTAGTATGAGTACATATACATATATGTACCCAGTGAGTATCCCGTCTAAACTCGAAGGAGTAGTGACGAGAGGTCGACTAGATACTCACTAAGGTCCAGCAATATAATATAAAAAGAGATATGGCCAAAGCAGTAGGCATGTGAAGCAGAAATCAACAAGTACATAAGAAAATAATGTCATCCAAGTAACAACTGAAAATGAACTGCAAGTGCCAAATCCTCCGTTTACACAATACCTGTCAATCCCACTATAAGTGACTCAGACTCAAGTGATTATACAATACCAGAAAAAGACAACCGGCCGGAGTCATAAGGGTGGTCATAAGGACTGAGGTCATAAGCTGACCCACGATCGCGAATCATACTTGCAACTCGCGTGCTGACTCAATAGTAATAAGTTGACCCACGATCGCGCATCATACCTGCGACTCGTGTGCTGACTCGATAATGATAAGCTGACCCACGATCGCGCATCCTTCCTGCGAATCGTGTGCTGATACGAGAATAATAATATATAAGCTGACCCACGATCGCTCCTCCAGTCTGCGACTTGTGTGCTGACTCGATAATAATAATATATAAGCTGACCTACGATCGCGCATCCATTCTGCGACTCGTGTGCTGACTCGATAATAATAAGCTGACCCACGATCGCGCATCATGCCTGCAACTCGTGTGCTGACTCGATAATAATAATATATAAGCTGACCCACGATCGAGCTTCCAGTCTGCGACTCGTGTGCTGACTTGATAATAATAATATATAAGTTGACCCACGATTGCGCCTCCAGTCTGCGACTCGTGTGCTGACTCGATAACAAGTGCATATACATATATAGGTATATATGTGTACCGACTCAACAGTGAACTCAACAGGACCGTGCCAATACCACTGTAGCCAACTGGGATTGAAATCATAATATTTCACCTTTCCATGTCATCTCAACAACAATCACAACTTACAATACATACAAGGTACAAATAAGGCACATAGAGGCATGCTCGTGAGTTCTAAAGCTGCCCTACATAGCAATATAGTCGCCACGTACGGACTCTCGTCACTTGGTACGTACGCGGACCCCACAACATGTATGCATAACAAATAAGGTACCTATGGGGACATTTCCCCTTACAAAGTTGGAAAGGAGACTTACCTCGCGACGAAATAAGCCCTTGGATCAAGGATGCGCCCAAATCTCCGAAATCTACCCTCGACAGCTCGCAACTAGCCAAATATAGCGTAATTGAATCAATGTAAGTTCAAAGAAGAAGAATTAACCAATAAACCTGAAATTAGGCATTCTTGAAGGATTCTGGAATTTCGACCCCTGGCCCACACGTTTTGGATTTCGAGAATTCTCGAAGGAATCACTTACCCGAAGCCTAAGGATCATAATTACGTGATTTATACATGAATTCATGGCTTAGAACGGATAATTCACTAATTCTCCCATAAGCCCTAATTTACTACCAAATTTCAAGAATTTATGATTTAGAAGAGAGAATTAGCTAGGAATTGATGTTAAAACTTAGTAAAACCATGGAATTTACTTACCTCAATAACAATGGTGGAATGTTCCTTGAATATCTCTCTAAATACTTGAGGAGGAAGATGAAAATGGAGGAAATAGGCTAAGTCCCGTATTTAATAAAACTGCCCAGTTATTCCTTCACTGCGATCGCAACAAGGGCCCTGTGATCGCGAAGGCCAACTGGCCAGACCTCTGCGATCGCGGCAGAGGTCGTGCGATCGCGAAGAGCAACTGTGCCTAGCCCTGCCTTGACACTAGGCGATCGCGAGGATGGGGCTGCGATCGCGAAGGCATAAAGTCCAGCCTTCCGCGATCGCGAAGACTGGGATGCGATTGCGAAGGCCAAGGGACCAACCTTCCGCGATCGCGAAGAGGAAGCTGCGATCGCGAAGAACAATCAGCAGCCCAGCCAAATTCCTTCTCCGCTATCGCAACCCACCTTCTGCGATCGCGAAGAAGGAAACCAGACAGCAAAAATCTGGGTTTTCCAACTTAGCTCCCGGGGGTCCAAAACTCACCCGAGCTCTTCGGGACCCCGTTCAAAAGCACCGGAAAGTCTGTATTCATGATACGGACTCGCTCGAACTTCCGGAACATTAAAAACAACAACGAAATTCAGAATTCAACCCCAAAACCAAATTGAATCAAACTAAGACCTTAAGATTCTAGAATTCACTTCAATGCACCGAACATGCCTATACTACTCGGAATGACCTCAAATTTTGTAGTCAAGTCATAAATGACCATATAAAACTATTCCCGGTCCCGGAATTCCATTCGGACCTCGATAGCATAAAATCACGTCCCAAACCAAATTTCAAACATAAGGAAATCCTGATTTCCATTTCGGGCGCCGAAATTCTCCCGGGTCATCGAAAACCCGAGCCGAACATACGCCCAACTCCGAAATCATCATACGAACCTGTTGGAACCTTCGGATCCTGATTCCGAAGTCGTTTACTCAAAATTCCAGTCTTACTCAATTTCTTCAACTTAAGGCTTCTGAAATGAGAATTTTCCTTTCAATTTAACTCCGAACCTACTGAATTTCAACTCTGGCGATACACACAAGTCACAATACCCGAAATGGAGTTTTTCATGACCCCCAACTGCTGAACGATGCGCTGGATTTTAAAATGACCGGTCGGGTCATTACATTCTCCCCCACTTAAACAGACGTTCGTCCTCGAACGTGCCGAGAACTGACCCAGAATTATCTGGAATCACTGTTTAACACCTCGTGCACCTTCCCGTGCTACCACAACCCAGTTGAGCACATTAGCTTGATAAAATCTAAAGGTATTCCGTTTTATCCCTATAATAAACCCAGACCCCAGTTCCAACACTTGAAATTCTCTGCCATGCCTGTTTCTAAAATGTGAACACCGCATCAACTACCACACGAGGCACCAGCACACAACTGTGTATCCTTGTTGAATCAGTACCATACACCGCATAATCCATCATCTGACCACAATGACGCTCCCTGAACCTTAATAGCCAGAATTCTATGAATTTGATGCTCTTAAAGCACCTTATAAGATACACACATACATCCTGCTACAATGTTGATGATACCACCACAACGGAGGAAATGTGTAGAAATTCCTAACCAACTGCAGAGTTAACTAAACATTGAAATCCTTCCTCCTGACTAAGATCATCATCTCATTACAACCAATGATGGTGATTGTCCTGTAATATACTTGCATAGTCTTATCACACCGATCCCGGCTTTATAAATTTGGTCGCACCCAGTATGAACTGCTCAGACAACAAATCACCCCAAACACGACCATTAGGCTCACACGATGCCACAATGAGCCAATAGGCCACAATTCGAACACGACACATAAGGAAATTACTCCGGAAGGGACTACTCAACTCACGAAACTAATATGAACTTTCCTCAGAAAATTATGAAGTAAAACACAAGAAAATAATTACAGGAGCCTTGCTCAACATCACATTGTTGCGGCGTGCAACCTGATCCAAATAACATACCCGTGGCGGCGTGCCACCCGATCCCATCATAAGATTGACATAAGGAAATATACACGGAGCTAAATTGCTCACTATTACAAATCACTAAATATCGGTCACAATCACGCTAAGTGCATAATACCATTCCGGGGAGACTGATAGAGCCATATGCTACAAAACTCCAGCACGACTGAGGCGCGATATATAATCTGAATCTCAGGAGCCATCCTGCTCACATAACCTCGTCACTACGCGGAACCTCAACACATAAGAAATTATCAAGCCGTTTCACAACTCACACGGCACAATCACAATATCACATGAATTTGACGAAGACGGGACAACACCTGATATCCCAATACCCCTCCTTGAGGAGTGCCATACTGAAATGAACACCTCTGACTCGCATGAAGCCCAAAATCTTGTTTAAATCCATTCACTCACTTAAAGCTGATTCTGCTCGCATTGAACTAGGTTGATAGCATTACCTGGATCCAGACAACCCGCTTCCTTTTTCTTATACACACGAGGACAACCATCATAGCCGAGATAAACACCCTGCAATCCACAACCAACTGAGTCGAACGCCTTCCAGGCATAAATTCTCAATTAAGCAATATTACACTCTTTTATACTTGCTCTAATTCTTCAACCAATCAGGTGACTACATGCCACACTTATGCAATCTTCCCGCGGGCATGCTCCCACGGCCTTCCACACAAGGTAACAAGTATGCACATCCATACCACCGACCACCCTAAGGCTGTAAAACAATTCAAGGACCTGTAACTAATATACAAAGCCTCTTTCACCAAACACCGAACTTAGATGACACTGAAGACAATATCAGTTTATTCTAATCATTAAAATCCTTTGTTCTTGATCTTCCGAGCATCATGATATCCTTGTTAACACCGAACCGCAAATCTCTATTCTTACATCCAGTTACATACTGCTAACTGCACCTAACATGCCAATATGAGATAGTGCGAGAATTCCATCATAACTCCTGAACCAATATTTGGGTGAACACTCCATCATATAGAGCCTTTACTTACCTCAATTCCAGAGAACCATAACAACACACAAGTGAGCTCCCACAATCACAATCACAATACATGCAAATCCTTAAGTAGTGGTCTGAACCACCATCACCCTTCTGGGACTCGCCTACACCTGACAGGCCATAGCACTTGAATGCTTCCAACTGAAATCTATTACGACGGCCGACAGGCCCCACACATATCTGCACAGACCGTACACGTACTCAATCATGCCGAAAGAAATGATCACTGTCGTACTTGTGCCATTTCAACCATGGCTAACCAATCTATCTTCTTTTAATCATCTTTAGTTGCCTCAAAGGTAATAGTAACTTCCTTCAACTCATAGTAGCTCAACCCTCACTCATCCTGAGTGACCTTGATTCATGAGACCATGCTGCCTAAATTTTGCAACCCATCTCACAACCTCCTGATAATATTTCTACAACCCGGAGTCTATTCCTCTCACTCCTCCGATACTATCCAGCGTGCTGAAATAACATAGAACACTCCAACCATCTTCCTTCCTCTTAGAGATTATATTAAAAAAGCTCGATTCTAAATTATACTGCTGCCTGAAACCCTTAAACACCGCATTCTCTAACTTTTGAATTCATTAGGACCACTACTGAGAGTCAACCACTCTGATTGGACCCGAATACAATCAACTCCAAGGCTCTCCTAGCACATAAACACCCTTTTAACGAAGCACGTAACAGAGTCGCTACCCTTACAACTTGCCTATGCCCTAAGCACGAATTCTTAGTCTTCCAAAGCCAAACCCTTGTCCAATAGGACCAACTTCGCACACATTTATCGAATGCCATGCTCAATTACCGTTATACTCCTTTCCCTTAGCTGTAACAACTTGCCAATATGCCAACAATCCGCAACTCCATGAGGACACAACCCCACAACCCAACTGCAGGTGGTGGGACTCCCCCACTTTTGTCAACCTCATTCCTTTAAGCACTACCCGACTTCCTTTCGTTACGCCTGGCCTTTTATAATTGGCACCACCGCCTAGCACTCCTGACATATCTTTCTTCATCGTATGATGCCTACTTGCTGCCTCAATTCAATATCATTCCCCATAGCTCTTAACCGGCAGATCACCACGACTTCAAACTCCTCGAAGATCATCTTTCTCGGGTCATCTTCATTAGAAATTCTCATTACATGCTGAACCAGAACACACCACGACCTCGGACAGCCGCTTCATCAATACCTCTTCACAGCTCTCTGACCCAATGCAACCGAAGAACTATAACACCGGCAAACTTAACACATTCTATTCGATCAAAAACATCGATACCACATCACGGATGAAAACTCCACCTTGCTTGATAGCACCAAGTCTCATTAATTTATCAATCCAAACCGGACCATTCATAGTCCAAGTGTCTTTCCTCCGCCGGAACTAAAATACTGAAATCTCGAAACCACGCCCTGAGAAGACCTCCCTTCAAGTCATTCACTGCCCCTACATATGGGACAACATCCTACCATCCTATAAACACCGTGCGATATCCAATCGTAAGCATCATAACAACATGATCATAGCCTCAAAGTCCTCAGAAACACAATTACTGAGCTGAAACAACATATTATTCTTCTGCAGGGCAGCAACAATATCCCCAACCAACTGCACATGGAAAACATCTCGCAGCATATCCGTAGCACCATTTTAATTACTCAAAGCCTCGAATCATAGCAAGAGCTTCGCGACATTTAAGATTGAGTAGGAAGAAACATAGGCATAAGCCTTAATGGAATCAAATCGCACGATGAGGAATCAAGAAGGGAAGTACTCCTACAGCCCTACAGCCTCTCGAAGATAAGCACAGACGTCTCCGTACCGATCCGCAAGACTCTACTAGACTTGCTCATGACTTGTGAAACCTAAGGGAACCTAGTGCTTTGATACCACGTTGTCACGACCCAAAACCTATGGGCTGTGATGGCGCCGGACACCACTGTCAGGCAAGCCGACCCCTTAATCAGTTGGATCACTTTCCTGTTTAACAATTTAGAATCAAAGCCTCTTCTTGCATTTTCATTATTAAATAAATAAATTTCGTAATTTAAATACTGCAAGAAACCAACTTAATACAAAAAAAGAAATGCCAAGACATCCCCAGAACCCGGTGCCACAAGTCCATGAGCAATTTCTAAGAATTTATACAATTATACAACGCTTGTCCGAAAAACAAATTGGACAAAGGCAATAAATATAAAATGTCAGTACACAGAAGGGAGACTCCAGCAGCTGTGGAACGCCTCTGGATGAATGCAGCCCATATAAGTCCCCAAATCGATCACTGTACTATAAAGGTACCTGTGCAACAAAATGTATAGAAAGTGTAGTATGAGTACATATACATATATGTACCCAATGAGTATCCCGTCTAAACTCGAAGAAGTAGTGACGAGAGGTCGACTAGATACTCACTAAGGTCCAGCAATATAGTATAAAAAGAGATATGGCCAAAGCAGTAGGCATGTGAAGCAGAAATCAACAAGTACATAAGCAAATAATGTAATCCAAGTAACAACTGAAAATGAACTGCAAGTGCCAAATCCTCCGTTTACACAATACCTGTCAATCCCACTATAAGTGACTCAGACTCAAGTGATTATGCAATACCAGAACAAGACAACCGGCTGGAGTCATAAGGGTGGTCATAAGGACTGAGGTCATAAGCTAACCCACGATCGCGAATCATACCTGCGACTCGCGTGCTGACTCAATAGTAATAAGCTGACCCACGATCACGCATCATACCTGCGACTCGTGTGCTGACTCGATAATGATAAGTTGACCCACGATTGCGCATCCATTCTATGACTCGTGTGCTGACTCGATAATGATAAGCTGACCCACGATCACGCATCATTCCTGCGACTCGTGTGCTGACTCGATAATAATAATATATAAGCTTACCCACGATCGTGCCTCCAGTCTGCGACTGGTGTGCTGACTCGATAATAATAATATATAAGCTGAACCACGATCGCGCATCCAGTCTGCGACTCGTGTGTTAACTCGATAATAATAAGCTAACCCACGATCGCGCATCATGCCTACGACTCGTGTGCTGACTCGATAATAATAATATATAAGCTGATCCACGATCGCGCCTCCAGTCTGTGACTCGTGTGCTGACTCGATAATAATAATATATAAGCTGACCCACGATAACGCCTCCAGTCTGCGATTTGTGTGCTGACTCGATAACAAGTGCATATACATATATAGGCATCTATGTGTACCGACTCAACAGTGAACTAAACAGGACCGTTCCAATACTACTGTATCCAATTGGGATTGAAATCATAATATTTCACCTTTCCATGTCATCTCAACAACAATCACAACTTACAATACATACAAGGTACAAATAAGGCACATAGAGGCATGCTCGTGAGTCCTAAAGCTACCCGACATAGAAATATAGTCGCCACGTATGGACTCTCGTAACTTGGTACGTACGCAGACCCCACAACATGTATACATAACAAATAAGGAACCTATGGGGACATTTCCCCCTTACAAGGTTGGAAAGGAGACTCACCTCGCGACGAAATAACCCATCGGATCAAGGATGCGCCCGTATCTCCGAAATCTACCCTCGACGGCTCGCAACTAGCCAAATATAGCGTAATTGAATAAATGTAAGTTCAAAGAAGAAGAATTAACCAATAAACCCGAAATTAGGCATTCTTGAAGGATTCTGGAATTTCGACCCCGGGCCCACACGTTTTGGATTTCGAGAATTCTCGAAGGAATCACTTACCCGAAGCCTAAGGATCATAATTACGTGATTTATACATGCATTCATGGCTTAGAACGGATAATTCACTAATTCTCCCAAAAGCCCTAATTTACTACCAAATTTCAAGAATTGATGATTTAGAAGAGAGAATTAGCTAGGAATTAATGTTAAAACTTAGTAAAACCATGGAATTTACTTACCTCAATAACAATGGTGGAAGGTTCCTTGAAGACCTCTCTAAAGAATTGAGGAGGAAGATGAAAATGGAAGAAATAGGCTAAGTCCCGTATTTAATAAAACTACCTAGTTATTCCTTCACTGCGATCGCGACAAGGGCCCTGCGATCGCAAAGTCCAACTGGCCAAACCTCTGCGATCGCGGCAGAGGTCCTGCGATCGCGAAGAGAAACTGTTCCCGACCCTCCCTTGACACTATGCGATCGCGAGGATGGGGTTGCGATCGCGAAGGCATGGAGTCCAGCCGTCCGCGATCGCGAAGACTGGGATGCGATTGCGAAGGACAAGGGCCCAACCTTCCGCGATCGCGAAGAGGAAGCTGCGATCGCGAAGAACAATCAGCAGCCCAGCCAAATTCCTTCTCCGCGATCGCGAAGAAGGAAACTAGACAGCAAAAATCTGGTTTTTCCAACTTAGCTCCCGGGGGTCCAAACTCACCCGAGCCCCTCGAGACCCTGTCCAAAAGCACCGGCAAGTCTGTATTCATGATACGGACTCGCTCGAACTTCCGAAACATGAAAAACAACAACGAAATTCAGAATTCAACCCCAAAACCAAATTGAATCAAACTTAAGAACTTAAGATTCTAGAATTCACTTCAATGCACCGAACAGACCTGTACTACTCGGAATGACCTCAAATTTTGCAGACAAGTCATAAATGACCATACAAAACTATTTTGGGTCCCGGAATTCCGTTCGGACCTCGATAGCATAAAATCACGTCCCAAACCAAATTTTAAACATAAGGAAATCATGATTTCCATTTCGGGCGCCGAAATGCTCATGGGTCATCGAAAACCCGAGCTGAACATACGCCCAACTCTGAAATCATCATACGAACCTGCTGGAACCTTGGGATCCTGATTCCGAGGTCGTTTACTCAAAATTCTAGTCTTACTTAATTTCTTCAACTTAAGGCTTCTGAAATGAGAATTTTCCTTTCAATTTAACTCCGAACCTCCTGAATTTCAACTCTGACCATACACACAAGTCACAATACCCGAAATGGAGTTGTTCATGAGCCCCAACTGTTGAACGATGCGCTAGATTTCAAAATGACCGATCGGGTCGTTACATTCTCCCCCACTAACAGACGTTCGTCCTCGAATGTGGCGAGAACTGACCTAGAATTATCTGGAATCACTATTTAACACCTCATGCACCTTCCCGTGCTACCAAAACCCAGTTGAGCACATTAGCTTGATAAAATCTGAAGGTATTCCGTTTTATCCATATAATAAACTCAGACCCCAGTTCCAACACTTGAAATTCTCTGCCATGCCTGTTTCTAATATGTGAACACCGCATCAACTACCACACGAGGCACCAGAACACAACTGCGTATCCTTGCTGAATCAGCACCATACACCGCATAATCCATCATCTGACCACAATGACGCTCCCTGAACCTTAATAGCCAGAATTCTACGAATTTGATGCTCTTAAAGAACCTTATAAGATACACACATACATCCTGCTACAATGCTGAGGATACCACCACAACGGAGGAAATGTGTAGAAATTCCTAACCAACTATAGAGTTAACTAAACATTGAAATCCTTCCTCTTGACTAAGATCATCATCTCATTACAACCAATGATGGTGATTGTCCTGTAATATACTTGCATAGTCTTATCACACCGATCCCGGCTTTATAAATTTGGTCTCACCCAGTATGAACTGCTCAGACAACCAATCACCCCAAACATGGCCATTAGCCTCACAATGCGCCAATAGGCCACAATTCGAACACGACACATAAGGAAATTACTCCGGAAGGGACTACTCAACTCACGCAACTAATATGAACTTTCCTCAGAAAATTATGAAGTAAAACATAAGAAAATAATTACAGGAGCCTTGCTCAACATCACACTGTTGCGGCGCGCAACTTGATCCAAATAACATACCCGTGGCGGCGTGCCACCCGATCCCATCATAAGATTTACATAAGGAAATATACACGGAGCTGAATTGCTCACTATTACAAATCACTGAATATCGGTCACAAGCACGCTAAGTGCATAATACCATTCTGGGGAGACTGATAGAGCCATATGCTACAAAACTCCAGCACGACTGAGGTGCGATATATAATCTGAATCTCAGGAGCCATCCTGCTCACATAACCTCGTCACTACGCGGAACCTCAACACATAAGAAATTATCAAGTCGTTTCACAACTCACATGGCACAATCACAATATCACATGAATTTGACGAAGACGGGACAACACCTGATATCCCAATACCCCTCCTTGAGGAGTGCCATACTGAAATGAACACCTCTGACTCGCATGAAGCCCAAAATCTTGTTTAAATCCATTCACTCACTTCAAGCTGATTCTGCTCGCATTGAACTAGGCTGATAGCCTTACCTGGGTCCAAACAACCCGCTTCCTTTTTCTTATACACACGAGGACAACCATCATAGCCGAGATAAACACCCCGCAATCCACAACCAACTGAGCCAAACGCCTTCCAGTCATAAATTCTCAATTAAGCAATATTACACTCCTTTATACTTAGTCTAATTCTTCAACCAATCAGGTGACTACATGCCACACTTATGCAATCTTCCGCGGGCATGCTCCCACGGCCTTCCACACAAGGTAACAAGTATGCACATCCATACCACCGACCACCCTAAGGCTGTAAAACAATTCAAGGACCCACAACCAATATACAAAGCCTCTTTCACCAAACACCGAACTTAGATGATACTGAAGACAATATCAGTTTATTCTAATCATTTAAATCTTTTGTTCTTGCTCCTCCGAGCATCATGACATCCTTGTTAACACCGAACCGCAAATCTCGATTCTTACGTCCAGTTACATACTGCTAACTGCACCTAACATGCCAATATGAGATAGTGCGAGAATTCCATCATAACTCCTGAACCAATATTTGGGTGAACACTCCATCATATAGAGCCTTTACTTACCTCAATTCCAGAGAACCATAACAACACACAAGTGAGCTCCCACAATCACAATCACAATACATGCAAATTCTTAAGTAGTGGTCTGAACCACCATCACCCTTCTGGGACTCGCCTACACCTGACAGGCCATAGCACTTGAATGCTTCCAACTAAAATCTATTACGACGGCCAACAGGCTCCACACATATCTTCACAGATCGTACACGTACTCAATCATGCCGAAGGAACTGATCACGGTCGTACTTGTGCCATTTCAACCATGGCTAACCAATCTATCATCTTTTAATCATCTTTAGTTGCCTAAAAGGTAATAGTAACTTCCTTCAACTCATAGCAGCTCAACCCTCACTCATCCTGAGTGACCTTGATTCACGAGACCATGGTGCCTAAATTCCGCAACCCGTCTCACAACCTCCTGATAATATTTCTACAACCTGGAGTCTATTCCTCTCACTCCTCTGATACTATCCAGCGTGCTGAAATAACATAGAACACTCCAACCATCTTCCTTCCTCTTAGCGATTATACTGCAGAAGCTCGATTCTTAATTATACTGCTGCCTGAAACCCTTAAACACCGCATTCTATAACTTTTGAATTCATTAGGACCACTACTGAGAGTCAACCACTCTGACTGGCCCCGAATACAATTAACTCCAAGGCTCTCCTAGCACATGAACACCCTTTTAACGAAGCACGTGACTGAGTCTCTACCCTTAAAACTTGCCTATGCCTTAAGCACGAATTCTTAGTCTTCCAAAGCCTAACCCTGGTCCAATAGGACCAACTTCGCACACATTTATCGAATGCCATGCTCAATTACCACTATACTCCTTTCCCTTAGCTGTAACAACTTGCCAATATGCCGACAATCCGCAACTTCATGAGGACACAACCCCACAACCCAACTGCAGGTGGTGGGACTCCCCCACTTTTGTTAACCTCATTCCTTTAAGCACTACCCGCCTTCCTTTTCTTACGCCTGGCCTTTTATAATTGGCACCACCGCCTAGAACTCCTCACATATCTTCCTTCATCGTATGATGCCCACTTGCTTCCTCAATTCAATATCATTCCCCATAGCTCTTAAACCGGCAGATCACCACGACTTCAAACTCTTTGAAGATAATCTTTCTCAGGTCGCCTTCATTAGAAATGCTCATTACATGCTGAACCACAACACACCACGACCTCGGACAGCCGCTTCTTCGATACCTCTTCACAGCACTCTGACCCAATGCAACCGAACAACTATAACACCGGCGAACTTAACACATTCTATTCGATCAAAAACATCGATACCACATTACGGATCAAAACTCCACCTCGCTTGATAGCACCAAGTCTCATTAATTTATCAATCCCAACCGGACCATTCATAGTCCAAGTGCCTTCCCTCCGCCGAAACTCAAATACTGAAATCTCGAAACCACGCCCTGAGAAGACCTCCCTTCAAGTCATTCATTGCCCCTACATATGGGAAAGAATCCTACCATCCTATAAACACCGCGCGATATCCAGTCGTATGAATCATAACAACCTGATCATAGCCTCAAAGTCCTCAGAAACACAATTACTGAGCTGAAACAACATATTATTCTTCTGCGGGGCAGCAACAATATCCCCAA
Organism: Nicotiana undulata; assembly: GCA_005239495.1. Classification (NCBI taxonomy): domain Eukaryota; kingdom Viridiplantae; phylum Streptophyta; class Magnoliopsida; order Solanales; family Solanaceae; genus Nicotiana; species Nicotiana undulata. The sequence goes on from ML266541.1 coordinate 29,641, forward strand.
CCAATTGCACATGGAAAACATCTCGCACCATATCCGTAGCACCATTTTAATTCCTTAAAGCCTCGAATCATAGCAAGAGCTTCGCGACGTATAAGATTGAGTAGGAAGAAACATAGGCATAAGCCTTAATGGAATCAAATCGCACGATCAGGAATCAAGAAGGGAAGTACTCCTACATCCCCGTAGCCTCTCGAAGATAAGTACAGACGTCTCCGTACCAATCCGCAAGACTCTACTAGACTTGCTCATGACTTGTGAAACCTAAGGGATCCTAGTTCTCTCATACCACGTTGTCACGACCCAAAACGTATGGGCTGTGATGGCGCCGGACACCACTTTCAGGCAAGCCGACCCCTTAATCAGTTGGAACACTATCATGTTTAACATTTTAGAATCGAAGCCTCTTCTTTCATTTTCATTATTAAATAAATAAATTTCGTAATTTCGATACTGTAAGAAACCAACTTAATACAAAAAAAGAAATACCAAGACATCCCTAGAACCCGGTGACACAAGTCCATGAGCAGTTTCTAAGAATTTATACAATTATACAACGCTTGTCACGAAAAACAAATTGGACAAAGGCAATAAATATAAAATGTAAGTACACAGAAGGGAGACTCTTGCAGCTGTGGAATGCCTCTGGATGAATGCAGCCCGTATAAGTCCCCAAATCGATCACTGTACTATAAAGGTACCTGTGAACCAAAATGCACAGAAAGTGTAGTATGAGTACATATACATATATGTACCCAGTGAGTATCCAGTCTAAACTCGAAGGAGTAGCGACGAGAGGTCGACTAGATACTCACTAAGATCCAACAATATAATATAAAAAGAGATATGGCCAAAGCAGTAGGCATGTGAAGCAGAAATCAACAAGTACATAAGCAAATAATGTAATCCAAGTAACAACTGAAAATGAACTACAAGGGCCAAATCCTCCGTTTACACAATACCTATCAATCCCACTATAAGTGACTCAGACTCAAGTGATTATACAATACCAGAACAAGACAACCGGTCGGAGTCATAAGGGTAGTCATAAGGACCGAGGTCATAAGCTAACCCATGATCGCGAATCATACCTGGGACTCGCGTGCTGACTCAATAGTAATAAGCTGACCCACGATCGCGCATCATACTTGCGACTCGTGTGCTGACTCGATAATGATAAGTTGACCCACGATCGCACATCCAGTCTGCGACTCGTGTGCTAACTCGATAATGATAAGCTGACCCACGATCGTGCATCATGCCTGCGACTCGTGTGCTGACTCGATAATAATAATATATAAGCTGACCCACGATCGCGTCTCCAGTCTGCTACTCGTGTGCTGACTCGATAATAATAATATATAAGCTGACCCACAATAGCGCCTCCAGTCTGCGACTCATGTGCGGACTCGATAACAAGTGCATATACAAATATAGGTATATATGTGTACCGACTCAATAGTGAACTTAACAGGACCGTGCCATTACCACTATAACCAACTGGGATTGAAATCATAATATTTCAACTTTCCATGTCATCTCAACAACAATCAAAACTTACAATACATACAAGGTACAAATAAGGCACATAGAGGCATGCTCGTGAGTCCTAAAGCTACCCGACATAGCAATATAGTCGCCACGTACGGATTCTCGTCACTTGGTACGTACGCGGCCCCCACAACATGTATACATAACAAATAAGGAACCTGTGGGGATATTTCCCCCTTACAAGGTTGGAAAGGAGACTCACCTCGCGACGAAATAACCCCTCGGATCAAGGATGCGCCTGAATCTCCGAAGTCTACCCTCGACGGCTCACAACTAGCCAAATATAGCGTAATTGAATCAATTTAAGTTCAAAGAAGAGGAATTAACCAATAAACCCGAAATTAGGCATTCTTGAAGGATTTTGGAATTTCGACCCCGGGCCCACACGTTCCGATTTTGAGAATTCTCGAAGGAATCACTTACCCGAAGCCTAAGGATCATAATTACGTGATTTATACATGAATTCATGGCTTAGAACGGATAATTCACTAATTCTCCCATAAGCCCTAATTTAATACCAAATTTCAAGAATTGATGATTTAGAAGAGAGAATTAGCTAGGAATTGATGTTAAAACTTAGTAAAACCATGGAATTTATTTACCTCAATAACAATGGTGGAAGGTTCCTTGAAGAGCTCTCTAAATACTTGAGGAGGAAGATGAAAATGGAGGAAATAGGCTAAGTCCCGTATTTAATAAAATTGCCTAGTTATTCCTTCACTGCGATCGCGACAAGGGCCCTGCGATCGCGAAGGCCAACTGGCCAGACCTCTGAGATCGCGGCAGAGGTCCTACGATCGCGAAGAGCAACTGTGCCCAGCCTTGCCTTGACACTATACGATCGCGAGGATGGGGCTGCGATCGCAAAGGCATGGAGTCCAGCCTTCCGCGATCGCGAAGACTGGGATGCGATCGCAAAGGACAAGGGCCCAACCTTCTGTGATCGCGAAGAGGAAGCTGTGATCGCGAAGAACAATCAGCAGCCCATCCAAATTCCTTCTTCACGATCGCGACCCACCTTCTGCGATCGCGAATAAGGAAACCAGACAGCAAAAATCTGGTTTTTCAAACTTAGCTCCCGGGGGTCCAAAACTCACCCGAGCCCCTCGGGACCCCATCCAAAAGCACCGGCAAGTCTGTATTCATGATACGGACTCGCTCGAACTTCCGGAACATGAAAAACAACAACAAAACTCAGAATTCAACCCCAAAACAAAATTGAATCAAACTTAAGAACTTAAGATTCTAGAATTCACTTCAATGCACCGAACAGGCACTACTCGGAATGACCTCAAATTTTGTAGACAAGTCATAAATGACCATACGGAACTATTCCCGGTCCCAGAATTCTGTTCGGACCTCGATATCATAAAATCACGTCCCAAACCAAATTTCAAACATAAGGAAATCCTGATTTCCATTTCAAGAGCCGAAATGCTCCCGGGTCATCGAAAACCTGAGTCGAACATACGCCCAAATCCGAAATCATCATACGAACCTGCTGGAACCTTCGGATGCTGATTCCGAGGTCGTTTATAAAATTCCAGTCTTACTCAATTTCTTCAACTTAAGGCTTCTAAAATGAGAGTTTTCCTTTCAATTTAACTCCGAACCTCCTGAATTTCAACTGAGACCATACTCACAAGTCACAATACCCGAAATGGAGCTGTTCATGACCCCCAACTGCTGAACGATGCGCTGGATCTCAAAAAGACCGGTCGGGTCGTTACATCCTGTCCTCCACCTCTATGATTCTGACCTCCACCTCTAGCACCACGACCACCACCCCTAGCTAGCTAAGGGGGTGAGGGTGAACCTGATGCCGGAACCATGGCACGGGAACCCTGATACTGAGAACCACCAAAACCTCGGGGGAAAAACCTGGAAATATGCCCCACACCACCGCAAGTGAAGCAAGACCTCGGCTGCTGAGAGTACTGACCCGGTAACTATTTCGGACGACCAGAATGACCACCCTGAAAGCTCTAAATCGGCGGTGCACTGATGGGAGCTGAAGGTGCACTGTGGGATACCTGGAGTGCTAACTGAAAAGGCCTAGGGGGATGACCTCTGCCAAACGAATCTCTACCTCCAGATGAGGCACCACTGAATCGGCGGAAATTACGAGGTCTCTTGTCAGACCCCTGACCACTACCCTGCAATAATACCATCTCAATGCGCCTGGCCACATCGGCTGCATCCTGAAAGGAGATATCAGTACCCGTCTCTCTGGCCATCTCAAGTCTGATGGGCTGAGCTAGACCCTCAATAAATCTCGGAACACTCTCCCGATCAGTGGGCAGTATCATAATAGCATGCCTGGCTAGAGTAATGAACCTGGTCTCGTAGTGAGTGACAGACATAGAACCCTGCTGGAGATGCTCAAACTGCCTCCAAAGATCCTCTCTCTGAGTAACTGGAAAGAACTTCCCCAAGAACAACTCGGAGAACTGAGCCCAAGTCAGAGGTGCAGATCTAACTGGTCTGGTCAAGCAGTAATCTCTCCACCATGTCTTGGCGGTGCCAGAAAGACGAAATGTAGCAAAGTCAACTCCATTGGACTCCACTATGCCAATGTTCTGAAGAACCTCATAACAACTGTCCAAATAATCCTAGGGATCCTCTGATGGTGCACCAGTGAAAGTAGTAGGGAATAGCTTGGTGAATCTATCCAATCTCTATAGAGCATCTGCTGACATAACTGCTCCCTCAACTGCCGGTGCCACAATACCTGGCTGAGCTACTCCGGTCGTCTGAGGTGCCGGAGTCTTAAACTAAGGATCTAACTGCTCTGGTGGACGAGTAGCAGGAGTCTGGGTCCCTTCCAAACCTGAGAGACGGCTGGTGCAGTAGGGAGAAGACAGGCCTGAGCCACACTCTCCATGAGTCCCACTAAGAGGACTAGAGCGTCCAGAAGCACCGGGGTAGCAATGAACCCCTCTAGGACCTGAGCTGGTCCAACTGGGACTGTCTGACGGGGATCTCCTCGGAAAACTCAACCTGAGGATCCTCCACTAGGGATGTTGCTCGGGGCTGAGCCCTGCCCCGGCCTCAGCCTCTAGCACGGCCTCGTCCCCTCGTAGGAGCTGCGACAGGAGTATCGGGCTGCCGATCGGAACCTGGGGAAGCACGCGTCCTCGCCATCTGCGAAAGAATAGAATAGAAATTCAATTAGCATTTTGAATTCAAGTCGCACGACAGAGAAGAAAAGATATGAAGTCATTCCTAACTTTGCAGCCTCTAGGGGATAAGTACAGATGTCTCTGTACCGATCCCTCAGACTCTACCAAGTTTGTCCGTGAGTTGTGAGACCTAAGCAACCTAGAGCTCTAATACCAACTTGTCACAACCCGAAATTCCACCTTCAGGCCGTGATGGCGTCTAACGTTGAACTCGCTAGACAAGCCAACGTTTTAAATGAATTGACATAATAACAACTAAAACAAATAAACGATAACTAAATAATCATGATAAAAATACGGAAGTTAATAGATTCTAAAACTAAAATAGCCAATCTCGTAGAAATCCCTTTAAGTACAAAACCTAGAGATGGAGTCACTATCTCACGAACTAGACTAAGATTTGACTAAAGGCAACAGTTTGAAATAAAATGATACATCTGTTTGGAAATACACAAAGTGACAGAAAGAAGAGATAGAAGGTGACGTCAGGGCCCACGAACGTCTGCGGGTCTACCTCGATGTCGCCTGCGTGGACTGAAGGATAGTCCTTCTAACGGTGTCCACTGGGTCCGGCTGCGTAATCTGCACGACATAAAGAAGTGCAGATGTAGCATCAGTACAACCGACCCCATGTACTGAGTAAGTGCCGAGCCTAACCTCGGCGAAGTAGTGACGAGGCTAGGACACGACCGCAATTAATACATGTCCAGTTCAATAATATAACAGGAAATAAACAGGAATTACAGTTGCAGGTAAGAACATGCTGGGGATAATAGAGCAGCAAATTACCAAAATAGCAGAATAAGATAATAACTGAAATGTAGAAGTAAAGGCAGGAATTTAGCAGCTCGAAATAAGTAAATACACAGAAAAGGCACGGCATGTCCCCTCGTGCATAGCCTCACAATCACTCGGCACGGAATGTCCCCTCGTGCATAAATAATAAAGTCACCCGGCACGGAATGTCCACTCGTGCATAAATAATAATCACTCGGCACGGAATGTCCCCTAGTGCATAGCTTCACGATCACTCGGAACGGAATGTCCCCTCGTGCATAAATAATAATCACTCGGCACGGAATGTCCCCTCGTGCATAATGTACACAGAAACAACAATTCAATATAAAGGTTTAACAATAAGAAGTTTTAAATGTATAGAAATAACCAACAAAATTCTATCGTCCCGGCAAGGGACTCAGCTATAACCAATCTCACCAGAGGCATAATTTCAACAATAAAAATCGTCAACTGAACAATTAATCAATAACTTCCCACGTCATGAAACAACCTCAACGTATCACTTCTAAATAACCAATTATTAATAACACAAAGAACATCAAGAGCACGGTATAAATCATCACATTTGACTCACGGGCATGCTTGGCCACAACACATAGGTACTCGTCACCTTACCTATACGTTGGACATGGAATACACATAGCAATTAAGACTCTATACCTATTCCTTCAAGCTAAGGTTAGGCCAAAAACTTACCTCGGCTCCAAAAATGCAAGTCAAGCCTCAATCACCGCTTTCCCTCTTGAATCCAACTCCGAAACGATATTATCTAGACATAATTGACTTAATAACATCAATAATTACTCAATAACTCAATCCCAAAGCCTAATTATAGTTTTCCCAACATTCTTCCAAAAATACCAAAATTCGACCCCGAGCCCGCTTGGTCCAAACACGAGGTTCGGACAAAAACCCGATCACCCATTCCTCCACGAGCCCGAATTTGTTTTGAAATCCGACCCCAAAATGAGGTTGAATTCCTAAAAATTCTAAAAGCCCTAACTCTACCCAAAACTCCAATTTCTACCTTTGAAAACCCTAAGATTCTTGATAATAATTGATGAAAAAGTTAAAAAGTTGAAGGAAATCAATTAGTGAACACTTACCTACGATTTGGGAAGAAAAATCTCTTGAAAAATCGCCCTAAGACTTCTATTTTTGAGAAAAGGTTTGAAGAAGAACGTCTGAAATTGTTTTCAAAAGAACTTCACTGCTCGACTCTCGCACCTGGGGTGCTTTGGTCGCACCTGCGATCTCGCAGGTGCGGAAAAGGGATCGCACCTGCGAAAAATGGCCAGTCCCACCGGGGGCCGCACCTACGGAATCTTACCCGCTCCTGCGGAAGATAGTCCGCATCTGCGAGAGAGACCGCACCTACGGACAAAACGTCGTGCCTGCGGTCTCGCACCTGCGGCCCTAGGCTCGCAGGTGCGGGCACACCAGAACTGGTGCACCAGCAGTGTTTCCTTGAGTCCAAACACTCCAAACACCTACCTGAAACACCCCCGAGCCCTCGGGGCTCAAAACCAAATTCACACACACCCTCATAAGCATCCTATGGACTTGTTCGAGTAATCAGACCACCAAAATAACATCAAAAACCATGAATTAACCTCCAAAATCTATAGAATTTTCTCAAACTTCTAAATTTCCCATTTTTTATCCGAAACACGTCAAACCAAGTCCGTTTCTTACCAAATTTTATAGACAACTCATAATAACCATATTAAACCTGTTCCGGGCTCCGGAACAATAATACGGGCCCGGTAACGCAGGTTTCACATCAAAGTTCATTTTCAACAGCCTTTATTATTTTCAAAAAATAATTTTCTTTAAAAATTTATTTCTCGGACTTGGGACCTCGGAATTTGATTCTGGGCATACGCCCAAGTCCCATATTTTCATACGGACCCTCCGAACCGTCAAATCACGGGTCCGGGTCCGTTTATCAAAAATGTTGACCAAAGTCAACTTTATTCAATTAATTATCATAAATTCAACTTTTTATCAAATTTCCAAATAAAGGCTTCCCGGCTACGCGCCCGGGCTACGCACGCACATCGAGGTGAGATTAACGGAGGCTCTCAGGGCCTCGAAACATAGTTTTAGTTAAATTTACACAGGATGACCTTTTGGGTCATCACAATACGTTATAGTATTACAGTGATAGTCGTATATATGTATCAATCCCTAAAATAACCCGACCATGTGTTCTTAGCGCTTCATGAAGCGCTAGTAACACAGGGTTGGGTTATTTTAGGGATTTATACACTTGTAAATTCATTCATCGACTTATAACCTACTCAGATGCATCATTGAATATTAAAAACAAAACGTCTCGACTTATAGCTATCTCTCTCTATATATCTATCTCTATCTCTCTCTCTCTCTCTCTCTCTATATATATATATATATATATATATATATATATA
>ML266541.1:45527-60287 GCA_005239495.1 Nicotiana undulata
ATATATGACTTTTGTCTTCTATTGAGTTTCTGTTTCACTCTTTTTAAGTCTTTTGCATGCTTTATTTTCGAGGTTTTAGTTTTACCTCTGAGTTTGGCATTAAAATGCTTTAGATTATCCGCACCTTTTCGTAATAGATACGATTTTGAAAGAGGGCCCTTTTCTTTTTGATCGACACTTAATGAAGAAGACGTCTCAACTTCATAATGGTGTAATAATACAATAGAGAGATAGGAATTTTTCACATGTTTAAGAATGTTTTCAAAGAAAGTTTTCTGTTTGAACTTTCACAACATTTTACATGTGTTTGATTATCGTCTAAAACTCATGTTGCAACTGTTTTCTTTGAACAGGTTTGATATGCACTTGTATTTCGTAACTGTTTTTCTTATGTAACAGTTTTTTCGTGTTAATACAAGAGAATAACTACTTTTCGTTCATAACAGTTTTTGTAAAGGTAGGGGTTTTTACCCGTAACTGTTTTCATTGATAACAATTTTTAATAAGCACGAGGGAAATGCTTTTTCATCCGTAACTGTTTTATTTGATAACAGTTTTTCAAATGAGTACAAGGATTTTGATCTTTCATTCGTAACTATTTTATTTGATAACAATTTTCTATACAAAGATTTCATAACTGTTTTTAGTTACAACAGTTTTTTGAATGAGTACAAAGATGATGATCTTTTATCCACAACTATTTTTAGTTACAACAGTTTTCTTTTTGAATAAGTACATTCCTTCCTCGTAGCTAATATTTTGCCTTTTAACCTGAACATACATTTATGAACATGTTCGAAGGTTTTATAGATCATGCTTTGTGTTTTGAGTCTTTGGCTCTTTCGATTCTGCTCGTATCACTTGACTTGTCGGGTAGATGGATCTTCAGGCTCGAGATTTTACTTTTTTGATAGTCTTCTTTGCTTCGTCTTTGCCTTCCATACTGTATAGTCCCCCAAGTGTTTGATATTTGAAGGATGAAATCTCGATCACTTGACTATTCCTTCCTTGTGGTCCTTTTCCTGAAAAGGAAAATCGTACGAGACTCGAAGGTATATAGTTTTTAGATGATGACTGCTTAACCCTTTAAAACGTCCATCAGAAAGTGTAACCCTAGACCGGAAACTCAGTTACTTCCTCGCGTCTTTGCAGGTCTAATATCATCATCTGGTGATGGGTTAGCTTTATGCCTATCATCTAAATAAGTTAGTAAAATTATTAACTATACAAGAAGAAAATCGAACGTGTGATACCTGACCGGGGGTATTCCTTTTCCTTAGAAATAATATTTCTTCAAATGGATGGCATTCCAGCTTATTGGTAAGATCCTGCCATCCATAGCTTCCAGCTCATAGGCGCCCTTTCCAGGTATGCCTCGGACTTTGTAGGGTCCTTCCCAATTTGGACTTAATTTACCCGTACCAGCTTCCTTGGTTGATTGAAAGACTTTTTTGAGGACGAAGTACCCAATCTTGAAGTATCTGAGATGAGCTTTACGGTTGTAATAACGCTCTATGATTTGTTTTTGAGTTGCCATACATATTAGTGTTGCTTCTCTTCTTTGTTCGAGCAGGTCTATATTGGTCCTCAATTCATCGTTGTTTGCATCCTCCGTGGTTGTTGTAAACCTTATGCTTGTGTGATGACCCAAAAGGTCATCCCGTGTAATTTTAGCTAAATATGTGTTTCGAGGCTCTGAAAGCCTCCGTTTATCTCACCTCGATGTGCGTGCGTATCCCGGGCGCGTAGCCGGGAAGCCTTTATGTGGAAAACTGATAAAACGTTGAATCTATGGTAATTAATTGAGTAAAGTTGACTTTGGTCAACATTTTTGGTAAACGGACTCGGACTCGTGATTTGATGGCTCCGGAGGGTCCATAGAAAAATATAGGACTTGGGCGTACGGCCCGAATCGAATTCCGAGGTCCCAAGTCCGAGAAATGAATTTTTAAAGAAAATTACTTTCTAAAAAATATTAAGACTTTTAAAAATGAAATTTGATGTGGAACCTGTGTTACCGGGCCCGTATTGTGGTTCCGGAGCCCGGAACAAGTTCAATACGTGTTATATGAGTTATCTGTGAAATTTGGTAGGAACGGACCCAGTTTGAGGTGATTCGGACTAAAAATGAAAATTTGAAAGTTTATGAAGTTTTGAGAATTTTCCTAGATGTTGAGGCCTAATTCAGTGTTTATGATGTTATTTTGGAGGTTTAATTGCTTGAATAAGTTCGTAGGATGTTTATGAGGTCGTGTGTATATTTGGTTTTGAGCCCCGAGGGCTCGGGGGAGTTTCGGGTAGGTTCCGGGATGCCTTAGGCTTAGAATCACAGTTGCTGAAGGTCAGAGGAGTCGTGCCTCTGAACCCTTAACGCGGTCCGCGGTCGACCCAGCGTGGTCCGTGGTGAGGCCTTCGCAGTCGCGGTCCGCGGTGGGTAGTTCCTGCGAGGTCTGCATCATGGCCTTCGCGGCCGCGGTCGCTCTAGCGCAGTCCGCAGTGGAGGCCTGGGAGGGGTATATATAAACGAGATTTTCAGTTATTTCCCCCTTTTCAAAACCCTAAAACATAAGAGGCGATTTTTCAAACACTCTTTCTCCTTCAAAAATATTGGTAAGTGATTTCTAACTCATTTTCTTTGCTCCTTAACATCTTTTCACAAGATTTCATCCTAGAATCTAGGGTTTTCATGGAGAAATTGGGAATTTTGGGGAAAACCTAAGAACATTGAAATTGGGAATTTAGACCTCAATTTGGGGTCGGATTCCAAAACCAATTATATACCCGGGTTCGGGGGTGAATGGGTAATCGGGTTTTCGTCCGAATTTCAGATTTGGACCAAGCAGGACCGAGGTCGATATTTGACCTTTTGCGGAAAATTTCAGAAAACTATTTTCCATGCATTAGACTTTATTCATTTAGCACATGTTGATACAATTAAGTAACTTGTGACTAGATACGAGCGAGTTGGTGGTGGAATCAAGAGGTAAAGCAGTAGTTGAGGCTTGATTGGTGTTCGTGGCATCGAGGTAAGTGTTTGGCCTAACCTTAGCTTGAGGGAATAGGTATAGAGTCTTACTTGATATGTGATATTCCATGTCCAACGTATAGGTGAGGTGATGGGCACCTATATGTTGTGGTTAAGCATGCCCGTGAGTCGAACTTGTTAAATTTTCATTGGGTTCTTGATATTTTCTGTGTTACAGATTTATTATCATTCTAGAAGATATTTTTATTAAGAGTATTTAATGATGTGGAAGTTATTTGATTATTCGTTCGGTTGAGTATTTTATTGTTGAGTTATACCTCTGAGTGAGATTGGTTATAGCTGAGTCCCTTGCTGGGACGATAGAATCTTTGTTGGACATTTCTGTGTATTTGAGGTTTCTACTATTGTATTTTCCTGTCTAATTGTTGCTTTTATTTATGTTGTTATGCACGAGGGGACATGCCGTGCCGAGTGATTTCCTATTAATGCACGAGGGGACATTCCGTGCTGAGCGATTATTATATATTGCATGAGAGGACATTCCGTGCCGAGTGACTATGAGGTTATGCACGAGGGGAAATTCCGTGCCGAGTGATTTATGAGGCTATGCACGAGGGGACATTCCGTGCCGAGTGATTTATTTATTTATGCACGAGGAGACATTCCGTGCCGAGTGATTGTGAGGTTATGCACGAGGGGACATGCCATGCCCTTTTCTGTTTATTTATTTGTTCCGAGCGGTTAAATTCCTGCTGTTATTTCTATATTTCCTTTGTTATCTTATTTTGTTGTTTCAGTGAGTTGTTACCCCTTGTCCCCAGCATGTTCTCTCCGTTGATGTAATTTACCTGCTTATATTCTGTCGTTATTTTCTTGTTTTATTATTGAATTGCACATGTGTTATCTGTTGTCGTGTCCTAGCCTCGTCACTACTTCGCCGAAGTTAGGCTCGGCACTTACTCAGTACATTTGGGTTGGTTGTACTGATGCTACACATGCACATCTTTATGTTGTGCAGATTATAGCGCCGGACCCAGTAGATAGGGATTCAGGGAGTAGCCTTCAGTCCACGGAGACACTGAGGTAGTCCTGCAGGCATCTGCAGGCCTTGGCGTCACCTCTCACCTCCTTCCTTCTATCTTATTTTACATTTCTAGACAGTTGTATTACTTTATTTCAAACTCTTGTCTTTAGCAAATCTTAGACTGGTTCGTGAGTTTGTGATTCCGGTTTCTGGGGTTGTACTTAAGAAAATCATTACGAGATTCCTATGTAGTTCATGAATTTTTATATTACTTTCGCATTTTCTATTATAACAGTTCTAGCTATTTTTAGTTATTTAATTGTTAAATAAGTCAATTTAGTTCAAACATTAGTTTGTCCAGCGGGTTCAACTTTACACGCCATCACGGCCTGAAGGTGGGATTTCGGGTCGTGACAGCTTGGTTCGCCAATCTCTACAGGTATTAAGGCTTATGAACCATAGACAAGTGCGAACGGAGTCTCTCCCATGGTTGTTTTTTATGTTGTTCTGTAGACCCATAGTACCGCTGGTAGCTCATCAGGTCAATTTTCCTTGGCTTTCTCTAGCCGTTTCTTTAGGTTGTTGATGATGACTTTATTTGTTGATTCAGCTTGACCATTAGCCACGGGGTGATACGGCGTTGAAGTAATCCGTTTGATTTTCCAGATTTCTAAGAATTCTGTGATTTGCGTGCCTATGAATTGCGGGCCATTATCACACACTATCTCCTTAGGTATTCCAAAGCGGAATATTATGTTTCACCATAAGAAACTTTTAACTTCCTTTTCTCGCACTTGTTTGAAAGCTTCCGCCTCTACCCATTTTGTAAAATAGTTGGTTAGCATGAGTAAGAACCGTACCTTTCCTTTAGCTACGGTGAGGGGTCTTACGGTATCCAGGCGCCCCTTCATGAATGGCCACGGTGATATTATTGGGTGTAATAGTTCTGCTGGTCGATGCATGTTATTGGCAAACCGTTGGCATTTATCGCAGTTGGATACGAAGCTTTCAACCTCTTCTTCCATCTTAGGCCAATAGTACCCAACTATGATAAGGGTTTTGACCAAGGATCTCGCCCCTGCGTGATTTCCACAGTGTCCTTCGTGGACTTCTCTCATCACGAACCCCGTTTGATTAGGTCTGAGGCATTTAGCTAGGGGACCTCCGAACATCTTGCGATATAATGCATTGCGAATGAGGCAGTACCGGGCAGCTTTTCAGCGAAGTGCTTGAGCTGCTTTTTTGTCATCAGGTACGGTGCCATTATGCAAAAAATTTAAAATGTCGTTTCTCCAATCCCAGGTTAAATTGTTGAAAGTTACCTCATTTTTGTCCTGGTCTATTGCTGAATGAAATAGATGGACGACAATTGCATTGTCTTTGTTTGTAACATATGTGACTGCTGCGAGGTTAGCCAATGTGTCTGCTTCCGCATTTTCCTCTCTATGTATATGTATAACCTTCCACGTTTTGAATTGCCTCATGAGATCTCGTGCCTTTTCTAGATATTGTTGCATCCGAGTCTCCCGAGTGTAAGTCCCATGCATCTGATTTACTACCAGTTGGGAGTCGCTCTTGATTACGATTTTCTCGATTGAGAGTTCTTGTGCCAGTTCTAACCCTGCAATGACAGCTTCATACTCTTCTTCATTGTTAGTTATAGGATAACATTTGATAGCTTGTCGTGTCTTTTCACCCGTGGGTGATGTTAAGACTATGCCTAAGCCAGTACCTTTTACATAGGAAGGACCATCGGTAAATAGGATCCATAGACCCGGAATTAGCACCGTTAAAGAGTTGTAACTCTTTTCCACTTCAGGGACAATGTTATTATTAAAATCAGCGACAAAATCAGCTAAAATTTGAGACTTTATCGCAGTCCTAGGCTGATATATTATGTCATGCTCACTCAATTCTATGGCCCACTTAGCTAATCTTCCTGATAGTTCTTCTTTATGCAATATATTTCTCAATGGATAAGAGGTCACAACAGTGATTGGATGACATTGAAAATATGGCCTCAACTTTCTAGATGTCGTGACTAGAGCTAAGGCTAAATTTTCTATATGTGGGTATCTAGTTTCATCATCTAGTAATGTCTTGCTTACATAATAAATAGGAGATTGTTTACTTTTATCTTCCCTTACCAATACTGCACTTACAGCAATTTCTACGACGACAAGGTAGACGTACAGCTTCTCTCCCTCCTTTGTCTTTGATAGGAACGGGGGTTTTGATAGATAAGCCTTTAGATCTTTGAGAGCCCATTGACATTCTTCAGTCCATTCGAACTTATTTTGCTTTTTGAGAACTGAAAAGAATTTAAAACGTTCTTCGGAAGACCTGGAAATAAATCTTCCTAAGGCTGCAATTCTTCCGGTTAGTCTTTGAACTTCTTTTTTGCTCGTAAGTATATCATGTATTTCTTATATAGCTTTAAATTGAGCAGGATTTAGCTCTATTCCTCCATTTGATACTTCATTCCACGCCAAAAGCGCATTTTTCTGGATTGAATTTCATATTATACCTGCGTAGAATTTCAAAGGTAATAGAGAGGTGTTGGAAATGGTCTTCCTCATGTGTTGATTTTACCAGCATGTCATCGACGTAAACTTCCATCGTCTTCCCTAGATGTTCTTGGAACATCTTGGTTACTAACCTCTGGTATGTGGCTATGGCATTTTTCAAGCCAAAAGGCATGACTTTATAACAATAAGTCCCCCTGTTTGTAATAAAGGAAGTTTTTTCCTCATTTGAGGGGTCCATTTTAATCTAATTGTAACCAGAATACACATTTAGAAAGCTTAACAACTCATGACCTGCAGTGGCATCAATCATATGATCTATATGTGGTAATGGGAATGAATCCTTGGGGCATGATCTATTTAAATCAGTGTAATCTACGCATACTCTCCATTTACCATTCTTTTTAGGTACTACCACAGTGTTAGCTAACCAATTAGGGTACGTTACCTCACATATTGAACCAATTTTCAAGAGTTTTTGTACCTCTTTGTCAATCACTTGATTCTTGAACGGTCATTGCTTTCTTTTCTTCTACTTAACAGGTACGAAGGATGGATCTTCATTTAGTTTATGAGTCATCACTTCTGGTGGGATACCTTTCATATCTGAATGGGACCACGCGAAGTAATCTGCGTTAGCCTTTAAATAATTAGTTAACTTACCTCTTCGACTAGGGCTCAGCCTCGTGCCTATATGCACTTTTGTTCAAGCTTTTGTTCAAATAATGGAATAGCTTCGAGCTCTTCCGTTGTTGTTTTGATGTGCTCATCTTCTTCTGGTTCTTGAATGACATCCGGTCTGGAGTCTACATCTGTGTGATTTGATTCGTCTTCCGTGGTAACTTGGTTTACCTTCTCATGACTATCTTCTTACGTACCTGTTCGAACAATAGCTTCTTCCGTACCTGTTTGGGTAATAATTGCTTCCATACCTGTTTGGTCGGAAACTTCTGCCTAGGAGATTTCTCTATCTTTTGATTCTTCCATCTCTACTTTTTTGTTATTATGTACCACAGAATTTATATTCCTAGAGGTTTGCTGATCACCCCTAATCTATTGGATTCCCCATTCAGAAGGGAATTTAATACCTGATGTAATGTAGATGGTACTGCTTTCATGTCGTGGATCCACGACCTTCCCATGATTACGTTATAAGCCATGTCAGTATCGATGACTTGGAATCTGGTGTTTTCGACTACTCCCTCGGCATAAGTGCTAAGTTCAATTTCTCTTTTGGTTATAACCGTAGAGTTATCGAACCCTGATATGGCTCGTGTCTTTGGGATCACCTGATTTCCCAAGAGCATTTCTTCCACGACTCTTAGCAAAATGATGTTGACTGAACTACCTGGATCAATCAACACTCTTTTAACGTTAGTTTCATGAATGAGTAAGGATATTACCATAGCATCGTTGTGGGGGAGCATTAGCCCCCCAAAATATGCATCATCAACGACTATATTGTCTGCGTTCGAGTTTTCTCGAACCCGCTTTCCGTGTGTAATTGTGAACTTCGTGGCTGTTTTGAAAACCACTTCGTTTACTTCTTCACCTCCGTGTATCACGTTGACATTTCTTTTTAGAGACGGTGGTTTTGGGGGTTCCTGCCTGTTCTTCATGTATGCCTGCTTACCTTTATCACTAAACAATTCTGTTAAATAGCCCTGTTTCAATAATTTCTCTATTTCACCTTGTAAAAATCTGCAATCTGCAGTCCTGTGTCCATGATCATTATGAAATTCGCATAAAAAATCTGTGTTCCTTTTATTTGGGTTTGACCGCATTTCTTTGGGCCATCTAACCTTATCTCCCATATTTCTTAATATTGAAACTAGTTTGGGGGTACTTACATTGAAGGTGTGATCCCCAATTCGTGCATTACCAATGAGCCTGCATCTCTGTTGGGTGGTCCATATTCTGACCTAGTGTTTTCGAACCTGGGACGAGTTTCACGTCCCGAGGATCCCATATAAGGATCGTACATGTTCTTACCTGATCTCCTGTCTGATTCGGAGCGTCTGGATTTGGTATGATCTTCATCTTTCGAACGAGAAATGGTAACTTCCTCTATCCGAAGTTTAGTATTGTACCTGTTATAAACACCATTCCATGTCGTAGCTGGGAATTCTCTCAAGCTTTCCTTGAGTCTTCTCGTGGCTTCTGAACTTTTGTCATTTAGTTTGCTCGCAAATGCCATGGCTGCCCAATTATCAGGCACGCGGGGTAGTAACATTCTTTCCCGCTGGAACCTGTCTACAAATTCACAGAGTAGTTCCGTGTCTCCTTGTTTTATTTTGAATATGTCTTCCGTTCTTTTCTCGACTTTTTTTGCACCGGAGTATGCTTTTATAAAAGAATCTGCAAGCTCAGCAAAAGAATCGATAGAGTTTTCAGGGAGAAGAGAATACCAGGTTAATGCTCCTTTGGTAAGTGTTTCTCCAAATTTTTTGACTAGGACTGACTCAATCTCTTGTTTTGTTAAGTCATTGCCTTTCACTCCGGTAGTAAAAGCAGTTACATGGTCATGTGGGTCAGTTGCCCCGTCATACTTGGAAACATCAGGCATTTTGAATTTCTTGGGTATAGGCAAGGGTGTTGCGCTTGGTTTCCAAGTTTGTTGAGAATATCTATCAACATCAATGCCTTTGATAACAGGTGGTACTCCAGGAATTTGCTCGATTCGATTGTTTTGTTCCTTCACCTGTTTCTGCAAGGTTAGTAATAAATTTTGTAATTCAGAATTATTAGTCATACCCGGTCTCGCTTCGCGAGATTCATTAGGAGTGTCTTCCCTTGCTGAGTTTACCAACCCAGATTGAGGATTTTCCACGGTGATGGTATTATTGGGAGGTGGTGTCACTGACGCAGGTGATGCCGCTGGTAATCCCCTTGCGAATTCTTGCAGAGCCTGGCTCACATATTCTGCAATCATTTGCTTCACTTGATCTTGTTATATCGTTTGATCATTATCATTAACATTGTTTTTGTTGTTAGATCTTTCTTGGGATTGTTCCCTTGAACCTCCTGGGGATCCAGGGGTGATGGAGTCCCATCTCTTTGTTGGTTATTGTCATTGGAGTTCGACATAGTTCAGAGGATATCGTTTGAAAAGTAAACAAATATTATCAGAGTCCCGGCAACGGAACCAATTTGTTTAACCAAGGAATTAGGTCCTTTGACTAAAGTTATTTTTAGGATGAACACGGGTTTCTGATAATCAAGAAAATAATGATAAGTAAGAACGAGCAAGTAAATAGACAATAATATGATGCACAGAAAAGTAAAGTGTCTTGTATTCGTAGTTCAGATCCCTCTTACAAGTTAACTTCTATTCCCTTATATAGGGAATTCTTCAGTATAACGTCTACCTCTTGCAATGATAGCACATTAATGACTAATTATTACATTAATGTAACGTTACAAAGAATAACCGTAATTATTGCGTGAAGGTTGTGTAACGTGTGGATCATTAATTTTAGATCTTTGAATCTGCCCGTAGCTTTGTCCGGATTCATTCTGACCGTGTCTCTTCCTTGTCTCAATCAAGTTGATATCCCGTAGCTCATTACCTCGTAGGTATATCATGTCGTGCCTCTTTGCCTCGCACCTTCTTATAGAATCATGTCCAGCTGTCATGTTTTCCTTGGTCCACGTAACTGGATGAATCATCAAGAATTATCATACGTGTGAAGCTCATTTTTACCAATACAGACATTTTGTGCCGTGTTGTGATATTTATGCACGAGGGGACATTCCGTGCCGTATTTTATGATATTTAGCACGAGGGGACATGCCGTGTCGTTTTTGTTTACTCGTTTGTTCAGAGCTGTTAGTTTTTGTTGTTATTTACATACTTCAATTGTTGCTCTGTTCCGTCATTTCAGAAATTTCTACCCCTTTGTCCCCAGCATGTTTTCCCCGTATTGTACTTAATTGTTTACTTTTTGCCGTTATTTCCGTTATATATTATTGATATGCACATGTGTTTATTATTTGTCGTGTCCTAGCCTCATCACTACTTCACCGAGGTTAGGCTCGGCACTTACTCAGTACATGGGGTCGGTTGTACTGACACTACACCTGTACTTCTTTATGTTGTGCAGATTTCGGTACCGGACCTAGTGGACACTGATCGAGGAGGCTTCCTTCAGTCCACCAGGCGACACTGAGGTAGTCCTGCAAGCGTCCGCAGGCCTTGGTATCACCTCTTATCTCATTCCTTAGTTTGTCTTTTCTTTGTATTTCGGAGACAGTAGTACTTGTTTATTCAGACCATTATTTTAAGTATTCTTAGATAGTCCGTGAAATTGTGGTACCGCTTTCTGGGGATTGTATTATGGATTTTAATAATTATGCACTTAAGTTGATATATTTCGTTTTCTTCCGCACCTTATCTCTACTTGTTATTGTATTTCACTTTTAACTGCTTAAATAATAAAGGAAATGAGTTGTAATAATCGGCAACGTTGGCTTGTCTAGCGGGTTCAACGTTAGACGCCATCACGGTCCCGACGGTGGGATTTCGGGTCGTGATATATGACTCCCAATCCTCTCCGGTAAGGTCCGTGCCCGTGAACAATAATGGACATGACGGGGTCACCTGTGAAGTCCCTGGAGTGAGATTTATCCCAAGGTTGTATGACGTCATGTCCGGCTCATGTAGGTCACCCGGAAGATCCGTAGCAACATCATCAGTAGGGGCCTAAACTCCCCCTTGCTGGGGACCACCTCCTCGCCGCCCACCACGACCTCGTGCGGCAGCCTTTCCTCATCGAGCACCCCCACCTCGTGCGACACCCCTGCCTAGCTGATACTGCCCTGGCTTCACATAATCAGGGTCGTGTCCCAAGTGTTGATCCTCTCGAGCTCGTTGCAATGTCCGGGCAGCGACCTCTACAAACCGCCGGCCGTAATCATGGCCGCAGGATCGCCGACATGTTGCTGCATCTGCAGTCCCATCTGGTAGACTATATGTACGCCAATATCCTGCACAACATATAAAATATAAACTACATATATTGCACTAAGTTACAGTTATATAGTTAATAATAACATAAAACATACCAGGGCCTCGTGCTGCCCGGCGTATGGAACGTACCGACCGACAGCTTTATAAATGGGATTCCTGACAAAAAGTTGGGTAACGGGGCGATACCAGGACGTATAAAGCTGAATAGTCTCCGTCTGGATCTGTGAGGGTGGGGGAGGAATCAGGTCAGCACGCCAGTCCCAAGTATGGACATGCGCCTCTAGCCATGCTACAAATGCGCCATCTGCCCTGGAATGATCATCCCGCTGATAATGTGTAGCCTCCCATGCAGGGCCCCTCGGTATATACTGCGGACGGCCAAACTGGAGTTGTACCCGCTCCGTGGAATGATGCTCCACAATATCGAGGCACATCAGCGGGACGGAAGTGCTCCAAATTAGTTGGCCGGCAGAGCAATAAGCAGGCAGGCCATCTATCAAGTCGTCGATGTATGGCGTCTAGATGAATTATCAAATAAGAACATAAAATGTGAGTATGTGCAACACAAGTGAATCTATACCAAGTAAGTTTAGGTACACATTTACCTGTGCGCCCTCTAGCATATCCAAGACATCCCTGCAAAGGGGGAGATTATGATGAGCATCATAATCTCGTACATATCCACCCCGGAGAACCCACCTCTTAGCTAGAGAGAGAAGCGAAGGTGGTACATCCGGAGGTAATGGTGGTAGAGGTGGCTGCAACTGCAGGAACCACTTCCAGGCCCAGACCTAACATACAAAGTTGACGTAAAGTTTAAGATAAATTTTGACTAGATAGACTTGGAAGTAATGAACAGAGTATTCGAATATGTTGTCACCTGTAGCAGCGGCAGAAAACCACATACGTCACTCTGGGTGCTCATGCTCGCCCGACACATCTGCATGTACATGTAGGCGAGAACAGCAGCACCTCAGCTGTACTGGGGTAAATCATCTGCCGCTCAAGATGATGAAGAAATCTCAAGCTGACTAGGTTCCCCGAAGTGTTCGGGAACAAGACCCCCCCCCCCCCCAAATAGAAGAAGCAACAGCAATCGCGTATACCGGTGAATATATAGCTCATATGTATCGCCGGTGATGTCGGGGTGCAATGTCTCCAAGTGCTGTCTAATAGCAGTCAAACTCATGCGACTAGCCTCCGAGTTTGCAGTCTCGTCTTGTGGCCTGAAACTAGTGAGTTGTTGCAGCACGTCTAAATATTGCACATGTGTCAGATATCTCATATGTTGAGGCAGTGCAACGGGCAGGCCATCAACGGGCATCCCATATAAAACCTCCACGTCCTGCAGTGTGATGGTGGCCTCGCCAATGGGCAGGTGGAAAGTGTGTGTGTCCGGTGGCCACCGCTCAATCAAGGCCGTGATCAAAGCCCAATCGAGCTGCAGCCGCCCATCTCAAAAATCTTGCAGAATCCCGTATCCTGCAGGCACTGGACTACACGGGGATGGAGATCTCTGTCCCTCACAAAATCCCCCACGTCGTCCACTCTCCTGGCACAGAGAGTCTGGGCCAGTAACTCTCCCTCCCATACGTAGGCGGACCTATGGTCGCCCTGTAACACTAATATCTCATCGGAGTAAGGTCTGGGATGCATAGGCGGTACATCCATGTCGTCTACTGTAAATTAAACAACATTAATTGTATGTTTTATCTGTAAATTAAAATAATAAATTCTTGGAGTTGTACAATATTTAATTGGACATAGTATATATCTATGGGTTCCAGGCTCGATATTTGAGGCCCAGTAGCACCAGCCTATCATGAATTCTTATGTGTGTCAATTTCAATATTTTTATAATTTTGTGTGTTTGTTTTATAAATTAAATAATTATTTTTTAGTTATTTAATTGGACGGAGTATATACATATGGGTTCCATGCTCAATATTTGAGGCTCAGTAGCACCAACCTATCATGAATTCTTATGTGTGTCAATTTTAATGTTTTCATAATTTTGTGTGTTTGTTTTATAAATTAAATAATTAATTTTTATTTATTTAATTGGACAGAGTATATATACCTATGGGTTCCAGACTCGATATTTGTGGCCCACTAGCACCAACCTATCATGAATTCTTATGTGTGTCAATTTTAATATGTTTATAATTTTGTGTGTTTGTTTTATAAATTATATAATTAATTTTTAATTATTTAATTGGACAGAGTATATACCTATGGGTTTCAGGCTCGATAATTGAGGCCCAGTGGTACCAACCTATCATGAATTCTCATGTGTGTCAATTTCAATATTTTCATAATTTTGTGTGTTTGTTTTATAAATTAAATAATTAATTTTTAACTATTTAGTTGGACAGAGTATATACCTATGGGTTCTAGGCTCGATATTTGAGGCACAGTAGCACCAACCTATCATGAATTCTTGTGTGTGTCAATTTCAATATTTTCATAATTTTGTGTGTTTGTTTTATAAATTAAATAATTAATTTTTAACTATTTAATTGGACAGAGTTTGTGTTTGATCTATCAGTATAAGAGATACTTAAACTACAGGGATTCTACGCTAAAAGGCTCTACATTTTACTACGTTAAAAGGCTCTACATTTTACTACGCTAAAGGGGCACTAGTCTTTAAGCAAATAAATAATCTAAACTAAATAAAAATAACAAAGACATTTTAATCACATAACATTCACGAAAATACATATAAATCAGTAAAATAAATTTATTAACATTTTTTTTAACAAAAAATAAATGATTTCTCAATTTTTACATATTTTTTTAGAACACTAATATCTTAGTCCGGATAAAAATAACATACTAGTTTCGCGAACAAAACACAAAACAACATGGAAACACATTCAAGACAACTAATATTCATTATTATACGAGTTTTGACATAAACTAAATCGGAATACCTCGATTTATGTTTTTCGGAAAGTCGATGAGTTGAAAATTTGAGTCTGAAACGATAAAACCACAACAATAGAATGCTTTGTTAGGATGTGAGACCTACGTTCTTATCTTTTTGTGTGACGGGTAGGGTCCACTATAATTTTTTGTAGATGAAAATTGGGGGGGGAGGGAGCAATAGAATGTTTTGCTAGGATGTGGGACCTATGTTCTTATCTTTTTGTGTGACGGGTGGGGTGCACTATAATTTTATATAAGAAAATTGGGGGGGGGGGGGGGGCCCTTTTTTTTCTTTAAAAAAATGGGGGGTGGGTTTTTGTTTTTT
>ML266541.1:69360-129693 GCA_005239495.1 Nicotiana undulata
GGTCTTATTTTGATTGGTTAATTTTGATGACTGGTTTGTAATAACTCTGATACTATTTTTCTTTATTTTTTTTACTTATCGTACTTTCATTTTCGTATTTTCCACTTTTGGTATGTATATAAACTTACTATTCCATGTATATATTCATCCCCATTTTGTGTATATTCGTTTCGCTCCCCTATTGTATATATTCATTTTACTTTCCGTATTTTACTTTATAACTTCTTTTGTAATTTTCCTTAATAGCTTAGCTTCTTATTTCCTTAGTAGCTTCTTTTTGAATTCATATCTTCTTTTTATATTTTTTCATGATCAATAAGCCTTTGGTTTTCGTAATGCCACGATTATTTCCAAAGGTGGAATTTCTGTGAATCGGGTGGCTCTTCCCAATGATGGATGGCGTGAAAACCTTCTTAAGGGATTGATTTTGTTTTTCTTTTTGCTTTGATATATAGTAGTAATGAATAAAAGTGGATCAAGTAGGCTTCACTTGAAACTAACACATTTACCTTCAACCTCATGGTTAGAGACAAGTTTGTTGACAAGATGAGCTCTAGTTGTGACCTTTAGACTCTTGAGTTGACTAAAACTTTCATCAAGTGGTTTCCGTGAGCCATATGTGACCTTCAATTGTAGCTAGGGTTGTTGTGGGTCCTTGACTCTATTCTCTTTAACAATCCAGTAGCTTGAGAGGTGAGGTTTTGAATTTCAAGTCCATGCGTGTCAACAAGTCTAGAATTTGCCCCGAATGTTTTTTTAGGCGAAATTCTAAGTGTAGCTCGACTTGAGAAGTGATTATAAGCTCTCCTTGGTCCCATTTGAACTTTTAAAACTTCCATAGCCTACCATTATAATATCCTTAGTCAACCCCTTTGAGCCTAAGCCTTTTTCATCCAATAACCACATACGAGCCCTCTTCCGTTTTATAATAACCCTCTCTTGGCACCCAATCTTTCCTTAGAATTCATGATGAACAATATGCAGAAGAATAAAGTGATGAAAGGTTCAAAGAACAAAAAGAAATGATGAAAAGGAAAGGCAAAGAAAAGGATGAAAAGCCAAAAAGAAGCATGTCAAAAGAAAAGTAAAGATTGAAAGGATTCAAGAAAATAATGTTGAAAGGCTTGGAATGATGAGAAAAGGAGAAAAATGATCGGCAAAAAGAAGAAAGATTGACAATGTGTCTCTCTAGTTCCCCTAAGGAAGAAGAAAATGAATCAAAAAGTCAAGAAAGTATGAGCCGAATTGAGAAAATGGAGTGCTTAAGGAACGATGATACCATCATAGTTTATTATGTCTGACCTTTATCCGAAAAGCATTCATTACGTCCCGCTAAAGCCCTATAGGATTTCAAGTTGAGTGAGCTTATATTAGTGGTGATTTACATGAGGGGCAAGCATATGGAACTTAGAGGCTGACTTGTGACGTTATTTTGAGAGTGATGAGCGCACTTCTTACAATCCCGATTTTGGGTGACACATTCTATAAGGTGAGATTAGCTCATGGAGAGTAGATGAGGAGGATTCTAGGATCAACAATGACCTACGTGAGAGAGCAAATTTCCTTGATGATGAGTCAAGTCTTGATGCTCTTGTGTCACATTAGACATATGAAACTCAAGAAGTCATAACATAATGTTGTTGATAATGCATTTGTGTGAGGGTAATTGTTAGTCCCAAGTGATACTTGATGAAGTCACCTTAGGACAACTGAAATTTTCCTTCCTTTTTCTTATGGAGGTGGGGATTACCTTATTTGCTTGAGGACAAGAAAAAGTTTAAGTTTGGAGGAGTTGATAACTAGGGATTTTAGCATATTATTTGCTCTCTTTTGCTTAGGTTTTGGGTCAAAAATGCTAAAGGTATTCCCAAAAACTAACTTAATGTGCTTGCTTGCAGGGTTTGGTAAAAATGAGGCAAAGAATCCAAAATAAGCTCATGAAGGAGTCTAACTCTCACAAACCAAAGGTTGGAACTAGACCGCTGACCGCGATGGAAAAGCGTGGCCCCGTAGGGTTCAATGCTGAGGCGGATACTATTACGCGGTCCACGATAATGAGGTTCAAAGAAGCTGTATTTAAGTACAAACATCGCCGCTGGCCGCACTGGAAAAGCGCGGCCGCAAAACCTTTGGCACGACGATGATGATAATCTCACCGAGGGCGGTGTTCGAGATTTAGAGACTTTACATTGTGGGCTCACATGAAGAAGGCGACCCGCGTTCATATTACGTGGCCGCGTATTGATCTAACACGGACGGATGGCGATAAAATATAACCGAGGGCTTATTTCAAGCTTTAATTGTAGAATTAGTAGTTGCAAACACTGATTCGTGCCTTTATGACTTAGGCTCTTCTTGAGAAAGAGGGACTAAGTATAGGAAAAGTAGGTTAACAAGGAATTGGGGTGAATTCAAGAGATTGATAGCCCCAATTAAAGGGTTAAACCTAGAGATAGTAAAACCCGACTTAACCCAATTTCACTTGCATTGCGTGAACACCCATTTGGGCTTGAGAAAGCTAAATCGGACAAAGTCACTCAAATTACCGAGAGGTATAGTATGAGTATTTATGTGTGAAGGCTATATCACGACCCCAAATTATAAGAAGCTAGGCTTAGATTCTCGATACCATTAGATACTCACCTAGGTGGAAGTCACTTCCCTAGTGCCTTTTTATCACTTGAAAGACTCTCACAAAAATATTGTACTTAGATTACTTTTAGTATTCATTAGTATAAATATTAGAATAGAAACAATCACAATCATGGTTAGAACTGCAATTAGAAATAACACGCATAGCTAGATTAGTTAGAAACCCAACTCCAAACAAAATTAACTCCCAGTAGATATCGATCCCGACCTCATCGGGTAAAACTGCATCGACCACTCCTCGCTACTTTATAGTGGTGTAGGGTTGGACCGATCAAGCTCTCCATCCTTCACTTTTTGCACCTCTTCTCGCCGAGTTTTTAAAGGGGAACGATGATTCATCTTCGCCACTGCGGGATTAAAGAGTTGGTGGCGGGGATGGATGACAAAGTATATCGTCGATTCTGGTGCAGCTATTTCTTTGTCAGAACCGAGCATGTAGTGATGAACCCAACCGGGTTCTCCGAGCAGTGGAACTTCAACTGTAAGATTCTTTTACCATCTGTAGTGTGTTTGTTTACCCCCCCTTTTGTTTTTGACTTGTTCGTGTCCTTCCACTTTCAGCTGAGAGGCGTCCACTTTCCCTCGTTCCCGACATTGAAGATTAGGTAGCTCGTGTCCTACCTCACACTATGCAGATCCGTGACTGGGCATCCTTCAATAAGCAGTTTGGGCCCAAGTCTTCGACTAGTAAGTCGGATTTTTAGTTTCGCAATCATTTCATCTTCGTTATATTTTATCGCCATATGTTATTGTCTTTTGATATAATTTCCTTTTTGTAATAGGTCGGCGAGCTTCTCAGAAGGCGAAGGCTCCAGTGCATGCACGCTGCCAGGCGGTCTCTTCGGTTGGAATGCAATTTGTACTGGCCGAGCCCGTACGAAATGATCAAACTCTAGATCCGTTGTTGGGCGATTCTGACCCACAGGCGGCCATCACGTCGGCTCAGAGATTTGCCCACCCTGTTTTTCACCTGATCGACGAGTCGTCTCACAGCGAGGAGGAGGTTGTACCGAGGAAAAGATGGAGGGTGGAGATAGGAAAGATTGGTGCTTCCAATGCCGAACCTGAGAGGCCTATTATTTTGGATGTGGAGTCAGCGCCCTTACTAGGCATTGAGGCTTCTCCCACACCGGAGATCATCACGGAGGAGAGTCCATTAGAGGCTGAAGGGTACCGCGACGAGGAGGAACGTGTATGAACAGCTGAAGTCGGCTCATCATCGACGGACGGGAGAGATTAAACTGTCCTCGTGGAACATGATGGGTCGGGCTCCGATATTGACCCCGAGGAGGTGAGGGCCTTTGAGGAGAGGTTCACCTGAGTTGATATAAGGACGGAGGGACCTAATCGGAACATAGTCATCCGCGTAGATTATAACCTTTTGGTTAACTCGGAACGGGTGGTTTCGGCCTTCACTTCTTTGTGAGCAGACTCTGAGAATAGGACGTTGCAGACACTAAAGGATGCAGATCTGTTATTGGGAATGTCAGGCATGGCCCTGCGAGTAAGTTTACTTTTCCCGTGTTAAGTTAGTTCACTTCTTATGTGTTGTTTACCCCCGTTGACCCATCTTTTTTTGTATGTCAGACCCTCATCTTGTAAATTGAGCGTGATCGGCGGGAAGAGTAATGGACGACCCTCTTCAAGCAGATGGAATCCAAGAGAGTATCGTTCTAAGCACTGATAATTAACGTATTTGGCGAGGACGACCAACTTCAGATGCTTCGCGATGAGCTCAAGTAGAAAGATGAGGAGCTGAGGGAGAAGGATTGGGAACTTGTGAGGGCCATCAGCAGGTACATCATGCTTTAGGGGGCGCTAAGAGCTAATGAGGACAAGCTCGAGGTGAGCAAGGGAGTGATGGTCGGGAATGCTGACCTTCAGGCTCAGGTGGCGTCCTTAAGGGCCGAGCTCGAGCAGAGCGAAGCTAGGGCCATCGGCTTGAGGGGTGAGTTGAGCGCCAGGATTGCAGAGTTGGATCGAGTTGAGAGATCCATAATGGCTTCCGTGGTGGAGGCGATTGCACTAAGGGAACCCTCCGTGTTTGCAGGTCCAACCGAGCTAATGAGGAAGAAACTTTAGCGCTTAAGGAAGCGAGCTTTGAAGAATGGATAGGGGGTTAGGAGGCAGAGCTATCTGACCTGAACGAGCAGGTTGCTACCCTAAAAGCTGAGAAGGAGCAACAGTAGGCCCATCCATCAACTTGTCATACTTCTGTCGATCCTAGTGTGTCAGAGGAGTTGTATGAAAGGTGGGTTCATGTTGAGGCCCAACTTGACATATACAGGGCTCCAATGATGGCCATAAAGGTTTCTGCAACGGAATTTGAGGATGCTCGTGTCAAGGTACGTGCATCTCGTGACACTTATGGTTATGACCCCGGTACTCCTGGCGTGGACGATGATGAAGATGCCTTAGACGGTCTCACCTCCGATCCTTGGTACGACGATTAGTATTCCGACGACGTTGGTGATGACAGAGACGATGCAGTGTGAAGTCTTTGTACTTGGGTTTTGTTTGTTTTTGTGTTTTTATGTATTTTGTGGGGACAATTTATTTTTTGTAGAGTATTTTAGGATCTTATTGCTTTTTTGTGAATGTCTCCCTCTGTAAAAGTCCCTGACTTTCAGTCGGTCGAATGTAAGTTAAATTAGAACAAGATTGAAAGTAAGTCGGCTCGAACAACATCAAATGCGGACTTCAAAAAATGATTCGAGCGAGGTCGAATATAAGTCAATTCGAACGATGTCGAATGGGGATTCAAAAAATGATTCGAGCGAGGTCGAATATAAGTCGATTCGAATGAGGTCGAATATAAGTCGATTTGAATGAGGTCTAATCTAAACTTGGAAAATAATTCGAGCAAGTTCGAATGTACATTTCATGTGTAAATCCGAACGAGGTCGAATCTAAACTTGGAAATAATTCGAGCGAGGTCGAATGTACATTTCCTGTGTTAATCGAACGAGGTTGAATGTAGACTTTGAAAAATGATTCGAGCGATGTCGAATGTAGACTTGGAAACTAATTCGAGCGAGATCGAATGTATATTTCTTTCGTTAATTCGAACAAGGTCAAATTTAAGTCGATTCGGATGAGGTCGAATCTAAACTTGGAAAATAATTCGAGCGAGGTCGAATGTACATTTCCTGTGTTGGCGTGATGTGTAAACTTGGTGGAGTTATGTAAGAATACCATATACTTCTTTGTTTATTCACTTATTGGAGAATATTACATGTTTCTTCTCAGTTCGTACATACATTCAAGAAGTCCCAATCTATCCAGTCCCTTCATTGCTCGGCTTGGAGAAGTAGTTGATAGGCCGGAAAATGAACTTAACACTTAAACTTCGAGACGTCCTCTTCGTCGCCTCATTAAAAACCTCCCCGAGAAAACCCAATTGGTGAGGGTAAAAGAGTACGAATTGGGGGACGTCTATCTTCAAAAGTTGAAGTATTTTAGGTGGGCGACGTTCAAATTGTTTGGCAGTAGTTTCCTCTCCATTGTTTCTAGTTGGAATGACCCTTTGTATGTTGCCGCCGTGATTTTGTATGGGCCTTCCCAATTGGTTCCCATTTAGCCTTCCCATAGGTCCTTGCTTGCTTGTGTTTTGGCTTTGACTACATAGTCCCCCACCTTGAGTGGCCTGACTTTGGCTTTTCTGTTGTAGTACCGTTTTGCTTGCTGTTTTTGAACTATCATTTTTATGTAGGCCATGTCTCTTCGCTCGTCGGCTTTGTCGAGATCTTTCCTTTTGTTGTCATCGTTACTTGGTCTGATCTCGTTGGAGTATCTCAAATTGTTTCATCGACTTCGATCGGTAACACTGCATCAGTTCCATAGACTAGTGAATATGGCGTTCTATGCTTGTTTTTGGCGTGGTGCGGTATGCCCATAGCACTTCCGATAGTAGTTCTGGCCATAGTCCCTTGGCGTCCTCAAGCTTCTTTTTCATGATGTTCAATATTATTTTGTTGGAGGATTCTACCTGATTGTTTCCTGCAAGATGATATGGTGTGGAGAGTATTCTCTTGATGTGTTATTTCTCGAAGAATACGACTGTCTCTTTTCCAATGAACTGGGGTCTGTTGTCACAACTGATTTCTTTGGGGGCATATGATTTTTCTCCATATGAATGTGATAAATTCCTTTTCGCGTATTTGGGTGAATGTACTTGCTTCTACCCATTTGAAAAAATAGTCAGTTAAAACCAAAAGAAATCGTACATTACCTCATCCCGCTGGAAGGGGTCCAACGATGTCCATTCCCCATTTGATGAAAGGCCAAGGCGAGGTGACAGAGTGGAGGTGATCGCCCTCTTGGTGAATCGTTGGAGAATATTTCTAGCATTGTTCGCACTTTCTAACGAAGTCGGCAACTTCCTTTTTCATGATGGGAGAG
Organism: Nicotiana undulata; assembly: GCA_005239495.1. NCBI lineage: Eukaryota > Viridiplantae > Streptophyta > Magnoliopsida > Solanales > Solanaceae > Nicotiana > Nicotiana undulata. The sequence continues at coordinate 76,414 of ML266541.1, forward strand.
TAGTAACCTGCCCGTATGAGGCATCTGACGAGGTATTGATTGCCGATGCGGGATCCATAGTGGCCTTCGTGTATTTATTTGAGGACGCGTCTTGTTTGGTTTGGTCCTAGGCATTTTGCCAGTGGACCGCCAGACGTTCTTTTGTATAAGTCACAGTCGATGATGATGATGTATCTGGCCGCCTGCATTCGAAGCTTCCTGGCTTCTTTTTTGTTGGATGAGAGCACCCTATCCTGCAAATATGACATAATACGATTGCGCCAGTCCCAAGTCATGTTTATAGTGCGTACCTCGACTTGGTCTATTGACGAATGGAGGAGAGTGACCACATTTTGTTTTCCGCTTATGTTCTTGGTAGCTGCTGCTAATTTTGCATGGTCGTCTTCTCGATGTTCTATTCCTGAGGTATCTTATCGAGTTGGCATTCGTCGAACTCTGGCAGTAGCTTGCGAATCTCGGCCTGATATTTTTGCAGCCCTTGTTCTTTAATTTGGAAAGTTTGTGTGACTTGTTTGATGACGAGTTGTGAGTCACATCGGAGGATGACTCGCCGTGATCCATATTTGAGAGCTAACTTCAGTCCTACAATTACAGCCTCATACTCGGCCTTATTGTTAGACTTATCGGGGCACTATATGGACTGGTGGATGACTTCGCCTGTCGGGACCTCGAGTACGCATCCCAGTCCAGATCCTGACACGTTGGAAGCGCGTACAGAACCCATATGTCGGGTAACTTGGGGGAAGAACGGGAAGCTTCCCGCTTGGTATCAAGCATTATTTTGGCGCTGAAGTCGACAAAGTCAGTGAGTACTTGCGACTTTATCGCTGTTCGTGGATGATATGTTATATCGTGCTCGCTCAATTCCCACTTAGCTAATCTACCCGACATCTCGAGTTTATGTAGGATGATTCTTAGGGGGAAGGTCGTGACCACCGAGATGGGGTGGCATTGAAAATAGGGTCTAAGCTTTCGTGAAGCTACGACTAATTTCAGGGCCAACTTTTCGAGGTGGGGATACCTCGTTTCGGCGTAGACCAGGGTTTGCTAATGTAGTAGATTGGAGATTGCGTACCTTTTTTTCACGGACCAAGACTGCACTTACTGCGACATCGGATACGACTAGGTAAATTAAGAGGCGCTCGCCGGGTTCTGCCTTAGCGAGTAACGAGGGCAAGGACAAGTATTCTTTATTTCTCTTAGGGAATTGCTGCACTTAGAATTCCACTGGAGTTTGTTGTCCTTCTTAAGTACGTTGAAAAATCTGTCAGAGGATCGCGAGATGAACCTTGACAGGGCGGCTATACGGCCAGTCAACTTCTGCACTTGTTTCTTGCTGGTCAAATTTTCAGGTATTCCCTCTATACCCTTGATTTGGTTGGGATTGACCTCAATGCCTCTCTGGGACACCAAAAAGCTGAGTAACTTTCTATAGGTCACGTCGAATGCGCGCTTCTCGGGGTTCAACTTCATGTCGTATCGCCTAAGTATGTTGAAGGCTTTTCGCAGGTGGTCGGTGTGGTCCTCTATCCTTTTTGACTTGACCAACATGTCGTCTATATACACTTACATTGTTTTGCCGAGTTTCTCTTTGAACATATTCGTTACCAGCCTATGATAGGTCGCCCCTGCATTTTTCGACCCGAACGACATGACTCTGTAATAGTACATCCCTTGATGGGTGATGAAGGTGGTCTTTTCCTGTTCCTCCTCCTTCATGAGGATTTGGTCGTAGCCTGAGTAGGCGTTCAAGAAACTTAATAATCCGTGCCCCGCTATTGCGTCGATGAGCTGATCAATGTGATGTAACTGGAATGAGTCTTTAGGGCAGGCCTTGTTTAGGTCCGTGAAATCCACACACATGTGCCATTTTCCATTTCTTTTTCACCATGACCACACTGGCGACCCATTGGGGGTACTTTGACTCTCGAATGGAACCGTTGGAGAGCAATTTCTCTACCTCTTCGCGGACGGCATCGTTGATTGTGGCGTTGAACAATCTTCCTATTTGTCGTACCGATGGGTAGAGTGGATCAATGTTCAACTTATGTGTTGCGATGTCTTTCAGGATACCTGGCATATCTGTGTGAGAGAAAGCAAACAAGTCTGTGTTGTCAGTTAAAAACTTGTGGAATTTACCTGGTTCTGTGAGTTTGTGGCCGATGTAAGATTTTTTGTTATGGTCGCTTTCGTCTAGTTGAACGGGATCGAGGTCTTCCATTGTTGATCATGTGTCTTTCACGACGTCGGGGTCTTTGATGAAGTCCTTTTGTTCGTCGAACTCGGACCCCGACTTCACTAATTGATGTGCTCCCGAGCCCTCCCCTTTTAAATGTTGAGTATATGTGCAGTCTTAGGCGATGTGGTAGCATTCTTGAGCTGTGCGTTGTTCACCGCGGATGCTGAATACTCCCTATGGGGTAGGGAACTTGATGCCTGATATAAGTTGGATGAGATGGCCCTCATGGCGTAAATTTTGGGTCGTCCTATGATGGCGTTGTAGGTTGTGTCTTGATTCATGACATGAAATGTTGTTTCCAGGGTGACACCCCCGGCCAGAACGGGCAATGTTATCTCTCCGGAGGTCCGTTCAACTGCACTGTTAAAACCCGTTAGTGTTATGCAGCGTGGTACTATCTTATCCTCGAGTCTCATTTATGTGAGAACTATGGGGTGGATAATTCACGTGCCGCTCCCGTCGTCTACCATGATTCTTTTTACATCGGTATCTAAAATTTGTAAAGTAATGAAAATAGCATAGAAATGAGGAAAGGTCAAACCATGGGTATCCGACTTATCGAAGATGATACTTTCTTCGAGGTCATCATACCGTTCATGAGTGATCAACCGCTTCAATTTGTGGGTGGTAGTAAACTTCACGTGGTTGATTGTTGCTTCTTCGCCTCCGCCGATGATCATTTGGATGGTGCGGGCTGGGGAGGGTGGCTTTGAAGGGCCTTGATGTTTTTCTCGTCCACGGGCGAAATTGGCTCTTCCTCGGTCGCGATTCAGCTCCCATAAATGTCCTTGGTGGATCATGTTCACTACCTCTTTCCGTAGGGCTAGGCAATCCTCGGTCTTACGCCATCGTTACTGATGGAACTCGCAGAGGGCATTCGACTTTCTGGAGTTTGGGTCGAACTTGATCTTTTTTGTCCATCTCACCTTGGGGCCAAGTTTCTCTAGGGTGTAAACTATTTCTGAAGGAGAAACGCAAATATTATGAGCATATAAAAGTGGAGGCACACCTCTTTCGTTTCGGTGAGTCCCCGTCTGTGGCCTGGACGGGCCATCGGCTTGGCGGGGAGGTAGTGGGATGGCTGTTATGATTTACGGTTGGTTCCTTTCGCGATTGAGGCGTGGACCTACATGATCTCTTCGGCCGTCATTCCTCCAATCTTTCCTCGATTCCATTTGGTCTGATGTTAATCATTGAATTGGACAGTTAAGGTTGTCCTCGTCCGCTCTCACCTCAGCACAGTAAGCATTGTGTATTTCTTCCTATGTGGTGGGAGGGTATTTCATGAGCCAAGTTAATAGTTTTTTGGTCGCCCTCGATCCGTTCTTGTTTAACCCATTCTGGAAAGTCTCTACCGCCATTCCCTCTGACACGTTCGGCATGCTCATTCTCACTCTGTTGAACCGAGCGAGGAAGTCCCTAAGCCCTTCGCCAAGAGATTGTTTGATGACGAATATATCATTCACTCTGGCTTCTGCTTTCTTGGCCCCGGCATGGGCGGTGACAAACTTATCGGCCATTTTCCTCAAACGTTACTATGGAACATGTTGGTAATTGTGAGTACCATGTTAAGTCTCCCCCTGTTTGGGTTTCGCCAAACTTCTTTAGCAGTACCGATGATATCTGTTCTTTTGAGAGGCCGTTGCCTTTTACTGTCGTGACGTAATGAATGATGTGGTCGTCAGGGTCCGTTGTGCTGTCATATATTTTTAAATATGGTGGCATATTGAAGGTTTTGGGTATGGCATGTGGAGTTGCCTCCTCGCTGTATGGTTGTTCCACGAACCGCCCGACGTGTCGTTTTGGCAGAAGTTTTGGGGCGCCCGGTATCTTATTAACCCTTTCTTGGTGTTCCCTCATTTGGTTGCGAAGTGCTTTATTCTCGTCTTTCATTTCTTTCATTTTCCTTAGAATAGTTGTGAGGGCGTCGTTACCTGCATCAACAACAGTTTGAGTGATACCTGTTGGGGGATGGGCGTGTTGCTCGTTGAGGGTCATTGTGGTGTCAACTTGTGCGGTGTTCCTACTCGCCCCTTGATCAGGTTTTTCGAGTATATTGTTTAAAGTACTTGTCAGCCACGTCTCCAATAATTTTTTTTACTGCCAACGGCGCTTCCTCCGTGGTAGACGTAGAGGCTCCCTTCTCATGAGAAACGGTTACAATTCCATGAGAGGGAGGTAGGTCACTTCGCCTGCGTGAGGCGCTCGGCGTCACGTTCTCCTCGTCCTCTCCGTTAAATTCGTTGATGGTGCTTAGGAGGTTAGTAGTGACGCCCACCACTGCTTTCTATCTTTCCTCTCCTATTCCTGCCATTGTTAATTGTGCGAGCAAGAAAAAGAAAGCTTGGTCGTTGTTTTTATTTTTTAGATTTAGAAGAAACTAAAATTTTAACTAGGAGCTCCCCACAGACGTCGTCGAATTGTTTGACCAAAAAGTTTAAAGCTTTTTTGTTAAACCAATTTAATAAGAAGAATATAGGTGAATCCGAGTTAAATATAATAAATTCTAGACCCGATGTTTGAATATTTAGGTGGTATGGGACCGTGTCCAGATTAATAAATACAAAGTAAATGCTCAATGATTGTCAATGAATTTGAGGATAAAAACATGCAATAAATGTGACAAATGGCATTAAATGTAATAAGAAGGAGTTTGTCACTCAAATATTGAATGTGTTGGTTGATTCCTTCTTCTGACAACAACGTGTGACAATACACTATGAAGATGGACAAAGTTGTCTTGGATCTTGTGAGTAAAAAAGGTATATTGAGCAATGGAATCAAACAAAGGAGACAAGACAAGTTTTTTTGTATATTCTTGATAGTCAACCCTTTACAAGATGTTCTTATCAGAAAAGTGAAGATCCTCCTTTATTCCCTATCTATTCCTATTTATAAGGGATATTCCTAGAAAACCCTAAAAGAGTACAATTGGAGGAATATTCAATGGAATATTCCTTTTCACAATTCTAATACTATTTTAACCGTTGCTGCCATTTGTTCTTCACTTGACCTCGGCTTTGGTCTCTCTCTTGGCAACTCCACGCCACTAGACTGTGCTCGACCTCGGGCCACAACTCATCCATTTGCATTCGCTATGCTTAACCTAATCTTGACCCATACACATAGCAAGAGAAAGAAAGAACATAATATCTGAGGAAAATGTATGCACTCTTATAATAATGTATAAATATTACTGCAAAACAATATTGGCTATGTAGATGTTAATTGAAAAATATAGCTACGCGGGTGTAAATGTTGTGATGGTTGTATATTTGTGTAAATTTCTCATATTTATACGTTTTCTCTTATCGTAATAAAATTTGCATTTTATATTCTCTTTTGTTTCTCTTATTAAACTGTCTATTCTAAATTTAAAAAAAAAGAATTAAATGCATTGAATAAACTAAAATTGTCTTTTTTGTCATTCCTTCTCAAGTTGTCAAGCACTACAAGAAATAAATTGAAGCAACACAATTTTATTTTGAGATCAAGTTAATTATTAACTTCCAAAATTAGATTTTATTGTTATAGAATTTTACTATCTTTTTCTTTAAATTTGAAATTTATAATTATTTACTTAGTAAAGCAACCTTTCGCGCTAGGCGCTCACCTTTTTTGGCTTCCCTAAAATAGAATATTTGAAAGTTGGTAAAGACTCGCCCCTTGTTTCAGTCAGAATGAGTCCTTGAGACCCCAGGACATTGGCTTCCGCCAACAGTGAACTATTAAGGATCGCATCCCGCGCATATTCTACATTATAGCCTGCAGCTGATTCAGCTTCCGCTTCTAGGAGATCGTATGTCTTTATCCCGTAACAGTGTTATTAAAATTCAAATATATCAACTGTAAATCATGAATCAAATTACTCATATGATTTTTTTTAGGAACGAAATTTTGTTTCAGTCACCATTAACTTTTCTTTTTACTAATCACAAAGCAAAAACAAAAACAAAAATAACAACAACGACAAAACAAAAACGAATGATTCAATTCCTCAGAGACGACCCGATGGTAAAGCAACTCAAGCAATTGTTTGAGGTCTCATATCTATAAGGGTTCCCAAAAGTTTTAATATTAAATAGCCGCATATGATAACATTTAAAAAAAATATCTAGTATATCAAAAAATATGTGTATTTTTCATGAAAAAGGAAATAAGAGATAATGATAATATGAATAGTTACTTTTGGGATTCACCCCTAAACTTTACGTGCGAATATGTTTCTTGCCTCCTTTATACACTATCATCGTTATCTCGGGACCCATATTACTTTGATTACTTTTTCTTTCCTTACTTACAAGTTCACTATCTCATAAAATATTCGGTCAAGTAAGATAGCAAAAAGCAATTGCAACCCCTTTTTTGTCAAGCTTTTCTGTCATTGCACCAAAAATATTGAAGCAACAAAAGTATATCAAGTTATCTATGACTGTTTCTTAAACCGGGTTCAATTGTTCTATACTTTTCTTATTACTTTGCATCTGGAATTTGTTATCTTTTGTTTGTAAGTGTATGTATCATATCATTGTTTATTTATTAGAATTTTAATATGTCAACAAGAAAATATGAATCCGCATATTGAAAATGCCAAAAAATAGAAGAATTGAAACTTTAATACAATCGCAAAATTGAGCGCTTGATAAATCTTTAGCGAACAATGAAAAATTTAAATAAAAAATTAGGGAAAAATTTATGGTACATGAACAAATCACTAATATAGTTGAGCTAGACGATAATGGAATCCAAAAAGAAGAAGAAGAAATCGGCGATCCATAGATTTGATAGAAAATCAGAAAATCCTAAAAGAATTGAATAATAATCCTAGATAGTAGAAACATATATAATCCTAGTCAAAAATCGATTATAATAAATTAATAATAATTTTACATCTCAAAAAAATAGAAAAAGAAACTTCAAATAAAATTTTACTAAATGAGTTTTTTAATACCGAAAAATATACAGCCCCTCGTTGAAGTTTGGCTTTAGGCCCCATACACCATTGTACCACCCCGACAATTCCTTTAGTAGGAATATTTAGTTTCAACTGTTGCTTTTATTGTTTTGCAAAAATAATAAGAAAATAGGATGCAAATAATAATAAAATAGGATGCATAAAATAAAATAAAAACTATATCAAGGACGCAAAATGGCAAGAATTCAAGTATTTTGCTCAAATTAGCATTAAGGAAATACAAATAAAGCCGATTTGTCTTATACTCTCTCCTCTTTTGCTTTTCTTTTACCGTGACTCCTTTTTTTTTCACGTGGAATTTTCTCTCTCTTTTTATTTAATTAAAAACCAAAGAAGAAGGTAAAAAGCAAAAAGAATATGAGAAAGAAGAACAAAAGGAGAAGGCTAAAAAAATCATGAACTAGAAAACCTAGTTTCAAGAAACTAAGTAAAGTCAAAAAGGGGTTTCTCTCTTAAACACTACCCCTAACCCTAGTCACGCAGACCTTCGCACCACTGCCATGGCCTCTCCGGTCGGTGGCCAGCCACCTCCTGTGACTGGGCTGCCTCCCCACACACCCCCCCAACATCACCCAGCCCTCCTCGTCCCAGGAAAACATCAAACAAACCATGGACTATGCACAAGCTGTTAAGCCCACGTCGAACATGGCTGCCATGCATGATCGAGTAGCAGCATTTGCACTAATTCCCTTCAGACGAGGGACGTATCTACAAGGCCAGCCTCTCGTTGAGTTTACTGAGGCTGAAGTCGATCGAATGAATGTCTTAGAAGGTCTACAGTTTGCTGTTGTTTGCAAGTTCTCGTATGGTTGGCCAGAACTAAACGAATTGCAAAGGGTTATTCCCATTCAATGTGGGATTAAAGGAGAATGCAATATTGGGTACTTACGTGATCGTCACCTACTGGTAAGGCTGTCGCTATGGCAAGATTTTATTGAATTTACGTCCAAAATTGTTTATTACATTAAGGATAAATTTGGGAAGGAGTACCAGATGAGAACATTGATATATGATGCTGGTTTCAAGCCTGGGGAAGAGACATCAAAAGTTATGGCCTGGATATCATTTCCTAACCTTTTGCCAACTTTTTTTGTTAAAGAGTGTCTTTTTTCTTTAGCATCAACTGTTGGTAAGCCATTGCACCTGGATATGGCCACAATTAATAAGACTAGGCCTAATTGTGTGCGTGTGAAGGTGTTGGTTGACCTACTAGCAGATTTACCTAAGAAAGTTAGGATGGAGATAAAGAATGAAGCAACGGGGGCTGTTAGAACTGATTGGGTTACTATCAAATATGATTACCTCCCTAAGTACTGTAAGGAGTGTAAACTACAGGGTCATGACATGACTGAGTGCTGGAGATTACACCCTGAACTCATTGCAACAAACGCTGCAGAGCAGCAGACTCAAAGGGATCCAAGAGATGGCATAGGTGGAGACAAGGATAAACAAACATGCCCTATGATGATCTTATCGAGTGGTAGAGTAGTTGGGAATATGGGACAACAATGGAAAGAAGTAAGAGATACTAGAGACAAAGGGAAAGAGAAGCAAACAGTTGTGGCTAAGAATATTGGGCAGACTGCATTGGTTCCAGTAGAAAAGCAGACTGCTTTGGTTCCTAAGCATATTCAAACTTCTAATGCATTTGCTATCTTGGAGGTGGACAACAGTGAGGTCAATGACAATAATCAACTGGCATTGGTGGATGATAGCAGGAGACAAAGTCCAGTTCAAAATGAAATCATAGTTCCTAACCTAAATGCAACAGCACCCCCATATAATCCTAAGTCTCCTAGGTCTGTCAAGGTGAAGAAAGGCAAGTTTGAAAAGACAAGTGCAGCTGGTAAGAGTCTTAACTCAGCAAATCCTATTGCCAATCAAGGTGCCATGGGTGATGTAGGTCAACAAGAAAGTGCAGGGGGACAAAGTAGAGGTATTGAACAACATCAAAATGAGTCTACTCAACAGTGGGTACAAAGGACCTTTCAAGGAAATATGGTAGCTATAAATACCTCAGTCCAAGAGGTGCCAACACAAGATACCAGAGTGAATGGGGAGCTGGAACAAAATGCAGACAAAGACTATGTGGAGGACCCAGACTATGAGTAGTTCTTGAGCAAAGAGAAAGTGCATTGGACAAGAGGTAGGCTATGGGAAAACCAAACTGAAGTATATTCTGATGAAGATGAGCTTCCAGATATAATGCAAAGTGAAGATGAAGAGGGTGGAGATGCAGAGGAATATGAGTATCAAAGTGTCACAGGGGTAAAAAAGGCTCAGCAACACATCAATCAGCAAACTACTGCAGACAATGAAAAGGACACATGCACTGCAGACATTGATGTTGTAAAAGGAAAGGAAGTAGTTGAACTAGTAGACAAAGGGGGTGGACTTCAAATTATTGATCCAGGAGAGGCAAGGCAAAAAGACTCAGTGGAGAAGTCTGTCAACAATGGCACAAAGCAGGTGGGAATTACACAGGTACAGGAAAATGCAGAAGCTACTGTTTCATTGAATGCTGGGCTGGAAAAGGTCAATCAAGGAGTGGCTCAGGCTATAAATCCTGTTAGGGCTAGTGTGGATATGGTTAATGTTGTAAAGGTCACAAAAGGTGAGGAGCTTTTGGTTGATCATTTAGGGAAGGACATGGATGAAGAGTCCTCTGCACAGAACTTTTTAAATGTAGCTAGACAAGGTGACTTGTCACCTAGACACATCGAGAAGGCCAAATCTGGTGTAAAAGGAAAAAAGAAAGTCAACAAAGATGCACCTACAATCCCAACAGGTGGTGTCCAAACAAGGAGGACCTTATCTAGATCCCAAAATCAATAAATGGATGCCTTAATCTGGACTGTGAGGTCTGTTAACACTATGCAGGCTTTTGAAAGGCTAATCACCATGCATAGACATAATCATTTTGAATTTATAAGCATCATGGAACCAATGCAACATGCTAGTAAAGTAGAGAGATATAGAAGAAGGATTGGATTGGCTCATGCTATTGTTAATGTGTCTAACAAAATCTGGGCTTTTGTTGACGAAGTGTTTGAAGTCACAATACTGTACAATATGGTGCAACAATTGACTTTAAAGCTCTTTCATACAGAAACACGTGTGGAATTGGTATTAACTTTGGTGTATGCTAAATGTGACTCTATTGAAAGAATTGAACTATGGGACTCACTGTATGCAATGGCTAGGAACATGACTACACCTTGGCTTGTGGGTAGAGATTTTAATGTCATTTGGGATTAAGAAGAGAAGTTTGGTGGTTTGCATGTGCACATTAATAAGGTTGATGACTTCAGGCATTGTGTCAATACATGAAACTTAACGGACTTGGGATTCAAAGGGAGTATTTATACTTGGTAAAATGGTCGCTCAGAGGAAGACTGCATTTCTAAAAGACTGGATCGATGCTTTGGGAATGCTGAATTACAACAGACCTTTCCAGGACTAGAAGTGACTCATCTCTCTAAGATTGGGTCAGATCATTGCCCTTTGAAGCTAAAATGTGATATAGAAGCAGCCCCTATAATAAAACCTTTCAGGTTTTTAAATTTTTGGACTAAGCATGATGCATTCAAGGATGTGGTAAGGCAAAACTGGAGTGCTGAGTTTATGGCAAACCCCTTCACTTTGTTCAATTTTAAGCTGAAAAAAGTAAAGAAAGCATTATCAACTTGGAGTTGAACAACGTATGGGGACATTTTTCAAAAAATAGCAAGCCTAGAAGAGGTGGTGTTGGTATATGAGAAGCAGTTTGAAGCTAACCCCACACAACTAAACATAGCTCGACTACAGAAGGTGCAGACTGAGATGATTAAATACCTTGCAAGTGAAGAAGAATTTTGGAGGCAAAAATCTGGAATGATGTGGTTCAAAGATGGAGATAGAAACACGAAATGCTTTCATGCGCAAGTAAATGGAAGAAGGAGAAGACTAAAGTTGACAAGGATCAAATTTTTTGATGATAATTGGCTGGAGGAAGATGATCAAATTGCTGAGGAAGCTGTGAAATTTTATAAGGATAAATTCACTGAAAGCGAGGTCCCTACTGACTTTAGTATCCTAAGTCATGTACCTTCGATGGTGGATATGGAACAAAATGAAAAACTGATGGCTTTACCAACAAATGAAGAAGTTAAACGTGCAGTAATGGGACTAAATACAGAGTCAGCAGGGGGACTAGATGGGTTTACAGGAGCATTCTATCACACTTGCTGGGAAATAATCGAGGAAGATGTGGTTGCTATGGTTAGAGCATTTTTCTGAGGGCACAATCTACCTAGGTATGTGACACACACAAACCTGGTATTATTTCCTAAAAAGAAAGAAATTTCCACATTTGCTGACTTAAGGCCAATTAGCCTTAGTAACTTCGTCAATAAAATCTTCTCGAGGGTGATACATGAAAGAATTGTGGGCATGTTACCTACTTTGATTTCAGAGGAACAATCAGGATTTGTGAAGGGGAGGAGTATAGTGGAAAATGTATTGTTGACACAAGAGATTATAAAATACATAAGACTGAGAACAAGGGCTAGACCAAATGTAGTAATCAAACTAGACATGGCCAAAGCATATGATAGGTTGTCTTGGTTGTTTCTGACCAAAATGCTAAGGAAGTTGGGTTTCTCAGAAGGCTTCATTGGGTTAATCTTTGATCTGGTTGGGAATAACTGGTACTCTGTGCTAGTTAATGGTCAGTCTCATGGTTTTTTCAAATCGTCAAGGGGAGTCAAGCAAGGAGATCCCCTATCGCCTGCTCTTTTTATACTAGCTGTTGAAGCTCTACCGAGGGGACTCAATGCATTGCATCAGAATAGGTCTTTTCATGGCTTTGGTCTGCCAAAGTGGAGCCCAAAAATAAATCACTTAGCATATGCAGACGACACTATAATATTTTCCTCAGCAGATGCAAGGTCCTTAAGGCTAATCATGCAGGTTCTACACTCATATGAGGCAGCCTCAGGTCAGCTGGTAAACAAAGCAAAGTCAGCTATCTATATGCAACATTTAACAGATGTGGAGGAGATTAGAAAAGTGGAATGTATAACAGGTATATGTATTAAGGATTTTCCTTTTACCTACCTAGGTTGCCCTATTTTCTATGCAAGAAGGAGGATGTCTTACTATGAGGATTTGATGAAGAAAGTGATGGATAAGCTACAGTCGTGGAAAGGCAAATTATAATCTATAGGAGGCAAATCAGTGCTAATAGATAGTGTACTACAAAGCATGCCAATCCATTTGTTGTCAGCTGTGAATCCTCCAAGCAATGTCATCAATACGTTGCACAAAACCTTTGCAAAGTTCTTTTGGGGTAGTAATGTAGGAGGTAACACAAGACATTGGGATTCTTGGACTACACTATGCATGCCAACTGAAGAGGGGGTATTAGTTTCATATCATTACACGTTGTTTCAAAAGCGTTATTTTGCAAACTGTGGTGGAATTTTAGAACCCAGCCTAGTTTGTGGAGCTCGTTTATGAGCCAGAAATATTGCAAAAAACTCAACGCAATAGTTGTTCCATGGAGAAATGGCTCTCATGTTTGGAGAAAGATGATCAAATGCAGGGAATTGATCGAGCATCAGATACTGTGGCAGATAAGAATGGGCTCAACACTCTTTTGGTACGATAACTGGACTAGCCTAGGTGCCTTATATTTCCTAGTTCCACATGACTTTGTTGTGGATGAAAATATTCAGAATGTATTTGAGTTGGTGGAGTATGGAGCTTGGAATATGGATAGACTACTCGAATTGCTTCCACAGGAACTGGCCATGCACATAATCGAGAACATTATACCCCCAGTTATGCAAAATGTCCTGGACACTCTAGTATGTATGCTTGAGAGCAGGGGAAATTTCACAGCTAAATCAGCTTGGGAATACTTAAGGAGAAGGGACCATCCTAGGCAAGCATACAGAATGATTTGGGTGAAAGGTTTTCCCTTTAAAATATTATTTTTTATGTGAAAAGTATGGAAAGCCAAGCTACCATTGGATGACTTTATGCGAAGGCTGGGGTACTTCATGCCATCTAAGTGTTGGTGTTGTGCAGACCTTAGGAAGAATCGTTGGTGCACTTGTTTTTTACATCGAAAACAGCAGCAACTGTTTGGAAATATTTCCTCACAAGGGCAGGAATTAGAATGGAAGGGCTAACATTACATCAAGCCATTACCATGTGTTGGACTGCCCAAGTGGTACCAAGGCTCAAACCAATCATGCAAGCATTACCATCATGTATAGTGTGGGAGTTGTGGAAAAGAAGAAATAGTTGGAAGTATGGTGATGCTGTGTCAGTTAGTCGAGTAATTTATCAGGTGTCAACAACAATCCAAGCATTGGTTAAGCTAAGGAAACCAGGTCTAAGGGTACCTCATGGATGGCTAGAAATCCTACAGATGTTGCAGCATTACACACCTAAGTTAAAATATGAAAAAGTGATGTGGGAGCTGCCTCAAGAAGGTTGGATAAAAGTTAATGCAGATGGTGCCTGTAAAGGAAACCCAGGGAGAAGCTCAATAGGCTTCTGTTTGAGAGACTATCGAGGAGACCTGATCTTTGCAAGTAGAGGGAGATTAACGAAGGATCTAACAATGAGGCAGAAGCTACAACAATAGTAGAGGCATTAAGGTTAAGCATTGCATTGGAGCATAGGCAAATATGGTTGCAAAGAAACTCAATGCTGCTGAAGAAATGCATTGAAGGAGAATGGCAACCACCTTGGTGTATAGCAGCTCAAATGGAGGAGATATGGAGGCTCAAACAAGAGTCTACTCTTAGGGTGACTCACATATTTAGAGAAGGGAACCAGTTAGCAGATCACATGGCTAATTATGCACTAGACAATGGAAATATTGAGTGCCACGACTTCTGGGAACTAGACACAAGAGGAAGGAGGATCCTGAATGGGGACAAGATGCAATGTCCTTTTCTGAGAGTAAGAGTTGTAAAGAATTGATGAGTGAAGCAAGAAAAGCTAGCTGGGGAATAAAGGAGTGCAGGGATGATGGCTACCATGCTCAAATCACTCAAGAGGAGAGCATGCTGATTCACTATTTTACTAACTTCGTTTGCTGTTTTGCAGGTACACAAGATAAAATGATATCCTATTATCTAAGGGATCTCCTACTGGTGGTATTAATGCAATGCATTCATCCTAAAGGAGGGACCTTTGACTTAGGTATTATCTCAATAGCATGGAGTAGGATGAGGACATATGAAACAAAGAATGCAATGCCCAGAAAGTTTAAGCGAAGTGGGCATAGTCAACTGATCAGGAATGCTAGTAGAATAGCATATACAGTTGGTTCATCTGGAGGGATTAGAGGACTAATACTAGACAATATATGTATGGAGGAAATGCCCAGAACACATAAGAGAAGTGGGAAACACTTGAACACAGTCATATTACTAGTGTTCTATTCAATAGACACTAGCAGGAAGAATAGGGATCAAGAGGCAAGCAAAAACAAGAACAAGCAGCTGCCCAGTAATAGAAAGGGGCAGACCAGGAGTGACTACATAAACACTTGGATATCAAACACAAGAAGGGGAGGTAGTGAGGATAGTAGGGAGTCATTTAACAACAAAAAGAAAATGCAACTACTCAGAATGTCAAAGCGAAATGAGCAGCATGACATGGAAATTATGGCACACGATGGGAACAGGAAAGTGCAGGGGAAATGAAGCAATGTACTGGAGTGGTATACAGGTAGCCAGGCAAGTTCACACGAAGAGGAAAAGTAGGACAAGACGTTCAACAAAATGAAGCTCAGATGGTGCAAGAGAAGTAGGCAAGCATGGAGTACGATAATAACACAAAGAGAAGGATCATTGCCTAGAATGTATAATCGAAATAAGCAATAAGGCATAAGGAGATCCACTGAGATTTGAATACTGGAGCATAACAAGAATATGGAGGAATGGAGTTCAAAGGGTGCAGGGATAACACATGATCAACATGTACTAATCCTTAGGGAGGAGTACATGGTGATTACGGTTTATACTAACTTTGGTTTCTTTTTTGTAGGAGAAGCTACTATATCCATACCATGTCCCCAATTACGACCTCTAAGGGTGGTATTAATACTATGTACTCATTCCCTAGAGGAAGGAAAAGGGACATGCACAAGTATGGGAAGCACAAAGAGGAAGAGGTTAACAGAGGACATTCATAAACACGGGAAATGGCATGCTCCTAAGGAACAATTGGCCTGGACCTTGGCACAACATGACAATATGAAATGTGAAGCGTCACCTCTGGTAAGGAGCTTAACAAAAGCACTAGGAAAGCACATGAATGGGTTCACATTTGTGGCACTACTGGAATGAGCTCGAGCTGGACAGTCAGGACAAGGAGGAGGACTAAGGAATTGCATAATGCAAAATGGGGTAACACTCAGTTCATGCAATGCTATATACCCTCCAAAGAAGATCACCATATAGTATCAAGAAGAAATGCTCAATGAAAACTGGCCAAAACTGGACGTACCTATGACTGGAAACTACACTGCATCGTGAGTGTCATGGTCATCCAGTATGGTCCAAGGATAATGTACTCAATATGCAATATGGATCACTTCATGAAGACTTTGAAGACTATACAAGCAAAGGATTATCAAGCTACACCAAGGAATTTACAATGTCACAAGACACGATGGGCTATCACAAAATGGCTATGTCGTGCAAATATGTGGGAAGAGCAACATCGGAATTTTGGCCCCCTTTGGGCATTATCATTATTTAGATAGGATAGTTGGTACAATTTTAGTAGTATTACACTATGTGAGATCTTTATTGGACTTTATAATAGGCTCGATATAAGGTCATATTTTACAGTCCTACTTCTAGTAGGACACCATAGACGCATTGTTATTTGCTTTTATTATAAATAAAATAACTACTAGGCAATCAGCCTAGTAGTATAATTTGTGGAAAAAAAAAAGGAGAAGGCTTTCTTTTTGTGATTCTCCCAACAACGTGGACCTAACTTATCACGGTCGGTGACTCACTATTTGTTTGGAACCTAAAGATCAAATATTATACTGCATGAGTTTTAAGTTAGTTGAGCTAGTTTGACTCAACACAAAATTTAAAAAAAATAAAATAATATTTTTTAAAAATTTAAAGAATAAAAGATTTGTGAAGCCATAATATTTGTATGATTATAAAAGCTTTCGTTAAGGATAAAATAGGTAAATTGAAGAGGTTACAATTAAATTATTTTCAATTTTAGAAATATATCATTCTTTTTGGAACGGGCTAATAAGAAAATTATGTTATCTAAATTAAACCAGAGGGACTAATATTTTTCAAAAATCTTCTTTTTTTTTAGCCGTCAGACAGCCATCCTAATTCAAATTTGTTATTTAGAATTCATTTATACGTTGTTTGGCCAAACTTTTAAAATCATCTTATTTTAAAAAGTATTTTTGTAATAGCGCTTTGCTCAAAAGTACTTTGGTGAGATAATGTTTGGCTAATTAATTTAAAAAGCACTTACGAGCATCAATTAGTGTTTGACCAAGCTATACAAAGTGTTTGTAAATATATTTTCTCAAAAATACTTCCGATAAAAAGCTATCTTTTTCTGCTTCTGCTTCTGTTCAAAAATACTCCTTTTCTTCTACAAACTTGGCCACCTTGAAAGCACTCCATGTTGTGTGTTCCATTCGAGATTAATTGGACCTTCTCAAATTTTCCTCTAAATAACGCAATTTTTCGAATAATTAAATATTTAATTAAATCATAAAATATTTTAAATTAAATAATTTATTTAAAAAAATCAAAACTTTTGATTAAACTCGATAATTAATTTATACCAAATAAGTTTCAGCTAAAAAAATATATCAAATTACAAACACTATTATTTACAAAGCTCGAACTTGCATATCAATTTAAAAATAGAAAGAGCGAGGTGGCAAAAAATCTACTACCTCAACATAAAGTACTCGCTCGTTTTCAAGTTATGTGAACATATTTTCTTTTTAGTCCGTGCCAAAAAGATTGATCTTTTTCTTTATTTGGAAATAATTTAACTTTATGCAATGATTTATAGCCACACAAAATATGTGTGCTTCTTTTTACACTACAAGTTCAAAAGTCTTTTCTCTTTCTTTAACTTCGTGCCCAATCAAATGTGTTCACATAAATTGAAACGGAGGGAGCACTAATTTTAAAAAAATCTTTTTTACTAATAATCAACAAATTAAAGTTCAAATAACCAATTAACTACACTATTATGATTCACCAAAGTAAAATAACTATTTAGAACCAGAAAAAAAAGTAGTACTCCTTCCGATCCACAATAAGTATTTTTCAGCATTTTTTATGTGGTCAAAAGTAAGTGATTTTTCCCGATTTTAAGAATGATTTTTTTTTTTTTTACATTGTCCTTGAAGTAGATATTGTTGGAGTATGTGTTAGAAGTGTTTATACGAAGAGATATTAAAAGCTAATATGATCAATTTTATTCCTAATTAATATTAAATGATAGATTTTTTAATGTGTGTAAAAATAGTTTTAGAAAAATCACTTATTGCACACCAGGGAAGTACTAACTTTTTTTGATAGGAAAAAGGAAAAATCTCTCAATGGAATTTAATTCAGGCTCGGTGTATGATCCGCGCCTAGCGGCTCGGATGTCCCTCCTCCTTTTCGAAAGTATAAGAAAGAAACCCTCTCTAACTTTACTTGTTTTTACTGAAAATGGCAGAGCACGCTGAGCATTCAGAGTACAAAGAAGAAGAGTCGTTGATCGACAAAATAGAAGACAAGATTCACTTCGACCATTCCTCGTCCTCGTCGTCGGATTCCGACATCGAGAAGAAACCTGCGTCTGCGCCGGAGGCAGCCTCTCCGTCGTCAGTAAAGGCCACGATTTGGCGGCTGTTTGGACGAGAAAAGCCGGTACACCAAGTGTTTGGTGGAGGCAAACGTACCGTCTTATACTTTACTTTGTTTTCTACTTTACCTATTTATATTATTTTGTTCAATAATTCAAACTTAGTTTGGTTTAGTGATAACTTATTGAGTAATGGATTAGGGATTAGGGATTAGGGATTAGGGATTAGGGATTAGGGATTAGGGATTAGGGTTTAGGGTTTAGGGTTTAGGGTTTTGAAGTATCTTAAGAGATCTGTGTTTGTGCCAGTGAATCAAGTCTAGTACTCTCTCCATTCAATTTTATGTGACGATGTTTGACTGGTTACAAATTTCAAGAAAGAAAGAAAGTCTTTTGAAACTTGTGATTTAAAATAAGCTAGATATTTCTGTGGCTATAAACCTCAAAGGAAAAATTGCAAATTTAAAGTTAGAATTGTTTTTAAGTCTAGAAATGTGCCACTATTTTTTGGACAGACTAAAAAGAAAAGTGTGTTGAAATAAAGAGTATTTGAGAACGATACAGGGATAATCCTATTATATTCGGTGTTTGGAAGTTGGAAACAGTAATACCTCAGGTACAAAAGAAATATCATAAAGAGTAAGAATGTTGAGATCAAATATGCTCTTAGGTGTATATATCGTGCTTGTATTCATGTTCTTCATCTTATCTTAGCTAGGGTGGGGATGCTGGCTTTAAGATATGGGTTCGGCCGAACCTAGTAGCCCAAACCTTGTGTATGTGTTAAGAAATCTACTAAATATGTAAAAAAGAATTATATTTAGAATCCAGTTACTAGCACTTAAGGTTAATGTCCTACAATTCAAAACCAATAAAGTTTCAAATCCCGTACTCGTCTCTGAGAAACTTGAAAATTTTAGCTTCCTTCGAGCCCTAAAAATTTAGTTTGGCTTCAGGCACAAACTGATGTTTGGTTGCTTTATTGGGTTGTTAGAGTAAAGTGAGGCATCTAGTTACCTAGGTTATACGAAGAGTTTGCTATGAGTTAGCTTTCCGAGAAGAGAAAAATCAGTTTGATTATGTCTGCTTTTATGCAGCTGCTGATGTATTCTTGTGGAGGAACACGAAGATATCTGCTAGTGTACTTGGTGGAGCAACTGCAATATGGGTTCTTTTTGAATTGCTCGAGTACCACCTGCTCGGTCTTGTTTGTCACCTTTTGATCTTCACCCTTGCAATCTTATTCTTGTGGTCTAATGCAACAACCTTTATTAACAAGTGAGCTTAAATTTTGAATTAATATAAGCTTCAATTTTGCTTAACCACTTGTTGAGAACATTTTTCTGCCATTTTTCTGTACAGGAAACGTCCACATATCCCAGATGTTCACCTTCCAGAGGAGCCGATCCTTGAGATTGCTTCTGCTCTGAGGATTGAAATTAACCATACTTTCCGTGTGTTGCGAGAAATTGCATCTGGGAGAGATCTTAAGAAGTTCCTTTCTGTAAGTTGCTCAGTTACTGTACTTTCCCTGTATAAAATTTTACTTTGAGACTCTGTTGTTACTCCTTTGCCATCAGCGTTGCTGAAAGCGATTTCATGTCATGTGTGTACTTAAATTCCTTGCTCCTTCGACTTATGCTGGCTAAGTAAAGAGTAGGCTTTCCTCTTGTAGCTAATGAAAGCACTTACCGTAGAAAAACTCGAATTGGATGCTTAGAGGTTGTTTGGCTGTAAGCTGGTCAAACTAGCTTATAAGCACTTTTCGGCTTATCTACGCGTTTGGTAAAGTTAAAAGTGCTTATAAGTAAAAAATAAGCCTAAAGCCATAAGCTGGTCAATCCCAGCTTATGAATTTTTAGCTTATAAGCACTTTAAGTTTGACCAAAATTTTTACTATTTTATCCTTAAAATATTCTTTGTTAGAACTAAACTCTTACATCGATACCCACTGCCTCAAGGACATATCAATTTTTGGTGTATCAATGTTTGTTTCTCTTCAAATATTTTGCCCTATTTAGCTTTATTTTTTACTGAGAAACTTTTATCAATTTATTAATTATTATAACTTAAGATTATATACTTATCATAAAATAAATTATATTTATCATAAAAGTTATTTTATCTAAGCACAATTGTATTTAAAATAAAATGACAAATAAAATATTTTGTATTTGGATCGATTTGGAATCTAAAATTTTGAAGAAATTACGCCGTTATAAGTGTAAACAGTTCTATGGTTATTTAAGTCATTTTAATATAAAAAGAGTTTATCAACACTTTTTATCAAATACTGCAGCAACTTATTATCAATTTCAGCACTGTATCCAAACATGTAACTGCTTATTTAATAAATCAGTTTCAGCACTAAACAGTGCTTTTCAGCACCTAATACTTATCCGCTATTTCAATCAGCTAATCCAAACGGACTCTTATTAGCTTATATTTCCTGCGAATGCTAAATTTGTTGTCTTCTGCCTAGTGGATTGTCTATGCCTCTTTAAATAGGCTGAGCAATCGTCTTTACTGAAATTCATCCTTCTATTCCGATTCTTATAGGTCCTTGGACTCACTAAGCATTTTTAGTTGTTTTTTTAAGTAGGTGCAGAAGAGTACACCTGTGACTGAGTAATGTCACTATGATGTTCTATTTCTGTTAATTTATTGGAATCGTCTTTGTTTACATAAATTACTCACATTATCAGGTTATTGCCGGTTTATGGGTCCTCTCCGTGCTTGGAAATTACTGCAACTTTTTGACACTGTTCTACATATGTAAGTGCAAATTTTCCAGGTGGCTATTTGGTCCTTTTGTATTTGCTATCTGCTCTAACTGATACTCATTGTATCTTCCTCCAATGCACCAGCATTTGTGCTCCTCCATACAGTTCCGGTTCTTTACGAGAAGTATGAAGATAAAGTGGATCCATTAGCTGAGAAAGCAGTGAAGGAGATGAAGAAACAGTATGCTGTCTTTGATGTCAAGGTTTTGAGTAAAATTCCCAAAGGGCCATTAAAAGATAAAAAGAAAGCGTAAATGTGACGAGCTAGTAGCCTGGTAGGGATAATGAGTTTTCAGAATTTACTGTAATATGTCTTGTGTTTATATAGGCCTTTAGGCATCTTACTTGTCTGCTTTTGGAACTTCATTGCCTTTTGGGGTCTGTACTTGCAATCTTGATAGCCGGCAAGATCGTTTACGGATTTTGTGTGATTGCATTTTTAGGACCGTTTGGCCATAGATTTTGCCAAAATAAACTTAGGTTTTATTTGGCTAACACATGTTTGGCCATAGATTTTGCCTACATTTTGGCAAAATCCCAAATCCCAAATTTCAAATCCCAAAACTAGCTATCACTATTACATTTTGTAAAATTGTCCCAAACTTTTGTATTTTATAAAAGAGCCTGTCATTTTTATTTTGTAACAATGTTGCTTCGTCTTTTCGGTCCTTTGATAGTGTATCATGTAGTTCATTATAAAAATGATATTTTTGTACCAAATTTAGTTATGTTCAAGACTATGATTTGCGATAATATAATGGATGTTATTGATAATGGTACTGTTGGGTATTTCTGTTAGTTTTTAGAACTTGTGTGTATAAGTCATGATTCATGTTTTAACAAAATATGTTTTGAAAATGGATGTCTAAACACATCTTCATCTTCAAATCAAATTTTACCCAAATAAAATTTTTTAAAATAAATTTGGGAATCTATGGTCAAATGCTAGCTTAGCTGCAGTTATTCAACATATTAAGGTACATGTTTTGTGGAATTACATTCTCCCTTTGCCTTTGTAGTTGGTCCTATTACTTGAACCTAGTGGCGGCAAAATGGATTAAAAAACAGTTATTCTCATATTTTTCACTAAAAAAAGGGTTGGATAACGAATTTATTTAAAACGAATTAAATATGGGTAAGTACCATATTATTTACTTAGAATATGGATATCTAATGGATAACTATTGAATTTAACTTTTATATTAGAATCAAATCGGGGTCTGATCACGTCCAACTCTAGTCCTAAAAAGGATAAGCGGTCGCTGCAAATATAATTCGGTCTAGAAGATCGGAGTCGAATCCCACAGAGAACTAAGGTTTCACTATAACTGTTCAATATCACTAAAAGACAAACTCGAACAATTCCAAAGTTATAAGTATTAAAATTCTTATGTCTAACTAATTAACTAACAAATTAAAGTAGTAAATTAACAACTAGGGATACTAAAGGTTGGAGACCAAATTGGAAAAGCCTAGAATTATGATTTCCTCAATTGCCGGAATCCTTCTCATTACGTCTCCTACAATTTTGCCTAAGTTTTCTCTACTGATCATGAGCACTCGGCTTATCGTAATTCTCTCTCGAGCAACTACAATAATGTACTAGTCATATTTTTCGAATTACGTTAGCTCGCACTTTTTCACCGCATACTATAATCACGTCAAAGCTATGTTATCTCTAATCCCCCTTTTATACCTATCGTATTGATCTCTCATATACCTTAGGAGTGACGTTGTTCGACAAAAACCTTAAAATGGACTATTTCGTAAGCAATACATAATAAATAGGCACAGTCAATTGATGAACATTCAATCAACAACAATATACACGTAGTTGAACAAGTAGGGATATTCAAAGACAAAATTATATTAAAACGTAACAAGAATTTATCCTCTAATAGGTTCCATCAAATACTAGATTAGAGAATTTAGCTACTCATAATTGTAAGAACAACCATAGAATTATTCAAAAGCATTAAACTACAAATTAAAGAAGAACGGAGAGAAAACTCGAGTGATTCGTGCTTCCAAAGTGTTCTGTTGCCTCTCCAATAATGTCTTTCCTATCTAAAAACTAAGTTTAGGAGGGATTTAGAAGGTAGGGTTCGAGTCTACATGTCCAAAAATAGTGAGGAAATAAAAGTAGCTCAGATAAGCATCGTCGGCGCAGGGCATTGTCAGAGGCACCAACATTACTCCGTATTAGAGACACCAACATTTTCCCGCAAAGGTACTGTCAAAGGAGCCAATGACAGTGCCCTGGACAAAGCCTTGCACTGTCTATGGCCATGACTTTCTTTGCCTTGCATGGCTTCTTTTATTGCTCCATTTTGTAGTTTTGAGGTACCATTTCGTGCAATTTTTCTCCACTTCATGTCGAAGCATCCTACACGTAAAATAAAGTCTATTAAGCTCAATTGTAGCACAGATTAGCATCCAAAACATCAAGCAAGCACGGTAAATAACGTCAAAATATATGGAATTATAGTACGACATCAGGGTCTCTCAAGTTTGAGAAACTAGGTATTCTCCCAAAAGTGATCATATTCAAAAGCCATGGATAATATGGTTACCTATATTTCACCGTTTAACTCATTTTCTATCCTTATTAAATATGAGTCGGATCGAATAATTTGTCCATCATTACATTACCCGTTTGCGACCCCGCTCATATTCGATCCGACCCGCCCATTTGCGGCCCTTACTTGAACCTAATGAACCACATGCATCAGGTGTCCATATCTCTTTTCGTTTGTGTGAGTGCAGCTTGCGAGATGGTTTCTGGAGTTATTTTGGGGTGGGGTGGGGGTTGTTTTTGTTTCTACTTATTTAATGATACTTATTAGTTGGTGATTTGTTTCCATAAAAGATTGTAGTGTTTCTCCTTTTTTTTAAGCTTAAACTATGTAAGAACAAATCGAAGTTGGAAAGAATGGTAATAAGGCTAAATTGCAAGCGTTTAGTGTTTACCGAAATACAAATAATAGTTAAACTTGTATTGTGGTTTTAAAGATACTTGATCTGATTCAATACCAATTGATAAATAAAGAATGAAATAAAGAATTGAACGGTAAAAATAAATCAAACCAATATTGTAGCGATATGTCGACCTCGGCTAGGAACATGCTCGGGATCAAGCGTTAAGAACAGTAGCAGAATATAAGCAAGTAAAGAGCAGCGTATTATTATTTCTCAGTGAATGTGTATATGTGTTACAAATGAGTGGGGTTCCTCTTTATATAGTGGAGGAATCCTAAGTAAGTTACAACTCTAATTTCGAAAATAAAATTCATGATTGATGCCAATAACCGTTAGCAGTTCCGTTACTCCCGAGATTCCCGCCGAGATCCATGATCGATTACTAATATCTCGCTATTCCATTATTCAATGCCGATCACGCTTGGTCTTGATTCCCAACGAGTACTTGGATCTCCATATCTTCGAGCTCGAACTCAATACATATGAACTTATTCTCGAGACAATCTCTCGAGCCTATAAAATTGAACATGCACAATTTTAACCGTGTACCTTTAGAATGGCTCTTTGGCACTCCCTCTTGTTCATACTTGTTGTCTTTTAAACTTTTCTGCAAACCCCTTTAAGAAACACATTTTATAAAAATAATCATTAGAGCATCTGTCTAATGTACTCTATATGTTTTCTTCAACGTTTTATTTAATTAACACTCAGCTAATAGAAATTATAACTTTTTTTTTTGAAAAAAATAAGAAATGAACTACTTTATTTAAAATGTCAAATAACTTGAAATGAATTTAGTATGTTAAAATAGTAAAATTTGAGGATATTGGGAGTATTAGATGCACTGTCGAGGCACATGTGCGGCTAGACAAGAGATCACTAGGTAATTAGTTATCAGGTGACACAAATAATCTAAGCTAGCGCTTGGACATAGATCTGGTAAATTTGTAAACATAATTTTTTGAAGATGAGATGAAAAATAATTTTTGAAGCTGAAATTGTATTTGGACAGGTATTTTACTTAAAAAGAATTTGAAGTTTTGTGAGTAGAAAACTTCAAAAATTATTCTAAAGTTATTTTTGGAATTTTAAAGAGTTCCCTTTCAGAATCTACCAAAAAATAGTGAAAATCTATAAACAAACAAATAGTTAAAAAGAAAATCTGAAAAAAAAAAACTCCCAAATTTTATGGCCAATCGGGAGCTTAGTAACATGCCTTAAGGATGTCGAAAACCTTTCAAATGGTGCTCACGGATGTCACTTGTTCACAGAAAATGCCAGAAGGCTTCATCTCTTAAAAAATCAATTTCGTCAAGGTTGGTATTTCTTCATTATAGTAGTTATCGTATTAAATAATCTGTTTTCAAGTAGCGAATATCTTGGGAGAGAAACTAATTTGTATTTTCTCTTCGTCAAACATAATTAAGTATGTACTCATTTTGTGCTTTTTAACATAACTAATTTCTCGTGGCATGCCTTGCACGTATGTATTGATTCATATCGTACGCAGTGGCATTGTTTGTGAAGAGGTAATTGTTCATTTTATCATATCCTGACGTCAAAAGTTTCAAACTACTTGGTGATATGTCGAGTATTCCATGCATCCAACATCTTATGTATATGCCTCTTATTGCTTCTTCTCATTCCCATGGCGAATTATAAAGTATTATCAAGCGGGCATTACCTATTAAATTAAGCTTTTAGTTCATGATGCGTCTAGTGTGCAACAACATGGAAAGCACCACCAATTTTAGATATGTCTATTAAATTGGATTATCAAAATGCATTTGTGTTGTGATTTACGGAGAGATTACAGAGAAGATTTTAGGAAGGAGCGTCTTGGTAAAAATAGGCTTCACACGTGTACTAATTATGATGACAAAGCAATTCATGTGGAGCAATGAAAACATGACAACCGGACGAGACTTTATGAAGAGGTACGAAACAAAGAGGAACGGAACGACATACCCATGAGGTAATCAGATACGGGAATCTCAATCTAATTGAGGAGATGAAGAGACACGGTCAGAATGAATCAAGGCAGAATAAATGGTAGATTCGAAGATCTTCAATCAATGAGCCAAACGTTACATAATCTTCACGCAACAGTTACGATTAATCATTGTAACGTTACATTAATGCCATTATTAGTCATTAATGCTCAATCACTGAAAAGAGTAGACGTTATATTAAGGAATTCCCTATAAAAGGGAGTAAAATATAACTTGTAAAGACACGTTCGAACCACTATTGAAATACACTTACTTTTACGCACCTTTGCTGCTTTCTGTTTGCAAGTCTTATAACAATTATTAGCATATTCTCTTGGTTATCAGAAATCCGAGTACTTCTTAAAATAGCTTTGGCAGAGAATCTAATTCTTTGGTTAAACAAATTGGTTCCATTGCCGGGAATCTGATAATCTTTGTTTTTTCCCAAACAACCTTTTTTGTGAATCATGTCGAACGCCAATAACAACAACCCAAAGACAACTTGAACTCCAGTTCCATCACCTCAGAGATCCCCATGAGGTTCAAGGGATCAATCCCCAAAGGGATCTATGGATCAAAACAATGATCACAATGGAAATGAACAAACAGGAGAACAAGACCCTGTAAAATAAGTGGTTGGTGACTATGTGAATGAAGCTTTACAAGATTTCATGAGGGGGCTACTAGCTGTATCACCTACGCCTCCTCCTAAAAACACCGCAACTGTGGAAAATCCACAATCCGGATTAGCAAACTCTGGAAGTAGAGGAACTCCGAATGAGTCTCTCGAAATAAGACCAGGTATGTCCAATAATTCAGATTTACAATCTTTGTTACTAATCTTGCAGAAACATGTGAATGAACAAAATGATCGAATCGAGCAAATTCCTGGAGTACCATCTGTCATCAAGGGCATTGACGATGATAGATACTCTCAACAACCTTGGAAGCCAAGTGCAACACCCTTGCCTATTCCCAAGAAATTCAAAATGCCTGATATTTCCAAGTACGACGGGACAACCGATCCACGTGATCATGTCACTACTTTTACTACAAGAGTAAAAGGCAACGACTTGACTAAACAAGAAATTGAATCAGTACTGGTCAAGAAGTTCAGAGAGACACTCACCAAAGGAGCGCTAACATGGTATTCTCTTTTACCTAGAAATTTTATTGACTCTTTTCCTGAGCTTGCAGATTCTTTTATAAAAGCACACTCCGGTGCACAAAAAGTCAAAAAAAGAATGGAAGACATACTCAAAATAAAACAAGGAGACACAGAGCTGCTCCGTAAGTTTGTAGACAGGTTTCAACGAGAAAGAATGATGTTACCAAGAGTGCCCGACAATTGGGAAGCTATGGAATTTGCAAGAAATTTAAATGATAGAAGCTCAGAAGCCACCAGAAGACTCAAGGAAAGCATGAGAGAATTCCCAGCAACGACATGGAACGATGTCTATAACAGGTACAACACCAAGTTACGAATAGAAGAAGATACCATTTCTCAATCAAAAGCAGAAGAAAGAACCAGTTATAGACGCTTCGAACCGGAGAGGAGAACAAGTAAGAACATGTACGATCCATATATGGGACCTTCGGGACGAAAAACTCATTCCAAGTTTGAAAACACACGGTCAGAATACAGACCATCAAATAGAGATACGAGCTCATCCTCATCAAGATCCAGGAAGGATCAAGATGAAGAAACAGAGGTAACACAAGAATTGGAGACTACAACTTCAATGTAAGTACTTCTGAGTTAATTACAATATTAAGAAACATGGGTGATAAAGTTCGATGGCCCAAAGAAATGAGATCGAATCCAAATAGAAGGAATCCAGACTTCTGGTGCGAATTCCATAATGATCATGGACACAGAACGTCAGATTGCAGGTTATTGCAAGGTGAGGTAGAACAATTATTAAAACAAGGCCATCTAACAAAACTGTTTAGTGAAAAAGGTAAACATGCATATACAAAGAATAGACAAGAGCCCCCAAAGCCACCATCTCCAAAGAGAACAGTAAATGTGATACACGAAGGAGAAGAGGTGAACGATGTAGTTTGCAAAAGAACAACCAAGTTCACAATTACACACGGGAAGCGGATTCGTGAAATCGTGGAAACAGACAATATATCATTTGACGACGCAGATGCCAACGGATTATTGCTTCCACACAATGACGCACTGGTAATATCTCTACTTATACATGACACTAACATGAAAAGAGTGTTGATTGATCCAGGTAGCTTAGTCAATATCATTTTGTTGAAAGTTGTGGAAGAGATGCTAATGGAGGATCGAGTAATTCCAAAAGCACGCGCCTTATCTGGGTTCGACAATTCTAAAGTCATAACAAAAGGAGAAATTGAGCTTAGTACCTATGCAAAAGGAGTTATCAAAAATACAAAATTCCAAGTCATTGATACTAATATGACTTACAACGTAATCATGGGGAGACCATGGATCCATGATATGGAAGCAGTACCATCTACTTTACATCAGGTAATTAAATTCCTTTCCAAATAGGGAATTCAACAAATTCGAGGCGATCAGCAGACCTCAAGGAACATAAATTCAGTAGTACACTCCAACAAAAAAGAGGTAGCGGAAGAATCAAAAGACGAGGAAACCACTCAAACAGATACGAAAGAAAATAATAAAGAGAAAGTGAACCAAATCACCACAAAGGTTACATCAAAACATACTGACATGGATTCCAGACCTGATGTCATTCAGGAACCAGAAGAGGACGAGCATATCAAAACAACTACTGAGGAGCTCGAAGCTGTTTCAATGTTCGAGCAGGAGCCTGAGAAAAAAGTTCATATAGGCACAAGGATAATCCCCATGAGAAGAGGTGAGTTAGTTGAATATTTAAAAGTTAACGGAAATTGTTTTGCTTGGTCCCATTCAGATATGACAGGTATACCTCCAGAAGTGATGACTCATAAACTAAATGAAGATCCATCCTTCGTTCCTGTCAAGCAAAAGAAAATAAAGCAAGGATCATTCAAGAACCAAGTGATCGATGAAGAGGGGGAATTATTGTTACAAAGTCATGCCTTTTGGCCTGAAAAATGCTGGAGCAACGTATCAAAGGCTAGTGACAAAGATGTTCCAGGAACATATGGGGAAAACAATGGAGGTATACATTGATGACATGCTGGTGAAATCAACACAAGCATAAGATCATTTCCAGCATCTTTCAATTACCTTCGAAATCCTACGCCGGTATAACATGAAATTAAATCCAGGAAAATGTGCCTTTGGCGTCGAATCATGTAAGTTTTTGGGTTTCCTTGTATCAAATAGAGGTATTGAAGTAAATCCTGCTCAAATTAAAGCTATTGAAGAAATACCTGATATACTTACGAGCAAAAAAGAAGTTCAAAGACTAACAGGTAGGATTGCAGCCTTAGGAAGATTCATGTCCAGGTCTTCGGAGAGTTTTAAATTCTTTTCAGTTCTAAAAAAGCAGAATCAGTTCGAATGGACTGAAGAATGCCAACATGCTCTCAGATATTTGAAGGCCTATCTATCAAATCCCCGGCTGATGTCTAAACCAAAGGAGGGGGAAAGGCTATATGTTTATCTTGCCGTTGCAGAAATTGCCGTAAGTGCAGTATTGGTAAGAGAAGACAAAGGTAAACAATCTCCAAATTATTATGTAAGAAAATCTTTATTAGGTGCTGAAACTAGATATCCTCATCTAGAAAAATTAGCTTTAGCTCTAATCATGGCAGCTAGAAAGTTAAGACTGTACTTTCAGTGTCACCCAATTACCGTCGTAACCTCATATCCACTGAGAAATATTCTGCATAAACAAGAGTTATCAGGAAGATTAGCTAAGTGGGAAATAGAATTAAGCGAACATGACATAATATATCAGCCTAGAACTGCAATAAAGTCTCAAATTCTAGCCGATTTCGTCGCTAATTTTAATACTAACATAATCCATGAAGTGGAAAAAGAGTTACAAATCTTCAACGCGGCTAATCCAGGATTATGGACCCTATTTACTAACGGTTCTTCTAATGTAAAAGGAGCCGGTTTGGGAATTGTTTTAATATCACCTACGAGTGAAAATATAAGACATGCTATAAAATGTTATCCCATAACTAACAATGAAGCAGAGTACAGCTGTCATTGCAAGGCTTGAACTAGCACGAGAGCTCTCAATCGAGCAGATCGTGATCAAAGGTGACTCTCAACTAGTGGTAAACCAGATGCAGGGGACTTATACTGCTAGAGAGGCTCGGATGCAACAATATCTGGAAAAGGCACGAGACCTAGTAAGACAATTCCAGTCATGGAAGGTTATGCAAATACTTAGGGAGGAAAATGCAGAAGCAGATACATTGGCTAACCTCGCAGCAGTTACCGACGTAACAAATAAAGACAATGCAATTGTGATTCACTTATTTCATTCAGCAATCGACCAGGACAAAAATGAGGTAACATTTAACAATTTAACCTAGAATTGGAGAAACGAAATTGTAAACTTTTTGCAGAATGGTTGTTGATACCCAATTTTTCCTCAAACTATTTTAGAATTTGCATATATACCTTCAAAATCACTTTTTATAATAACTGGTATTTTTCCATAATTTTCCATAATTTTATTAATGCCCTTTCCAATTTATTTAGTACTTTATATTCAATAGTTATTCATAAATTATATTATAAATAATTTCAAAATATTTCATAGCTTAATATATCCTTTTAATCCTATTAATATTTAATTATTTCACAAATTAGCCAATTTGGTATTATTTGGCTATAACTACAATAACTTTGCAATTATAGCCTAATTATACATTGTATGCTATTTCAATTCAATAATTAGTTATTTTATACTAGTTAATCACTTTAATTTTACCTATTTAGACTTAATTTTATTTTATATAATTATCAGCTACTTTTATTAATTATTTATCTAATTTTAGTGGGTATTTAACAAATAGCCATTCTTCATTTTAATTGTTCAGACCCCAACCCAATTAAAATGGCCCAAACCCAAGCCCAATCCACATAAATCCTACCCGACCCAATCCCTTGTCCAATCTGGATCGTTGATCGATCTTAATCAACGGTCCAGATCCCCCATTTCCTAATTTAATCGTAATGACCTACCCCCAAACCCTCATTCCCTCCTCTCATTCTCTCTGATTCTCTCCGCCATCCTCTTCTCTCATCTCTCTCAAACGCTCTCTTCTAGAACCGCCATGGTTCTCATCGGCCATCGCCTTGCCGGCCTTTATGGTGGTCTCACCATCCTCAGGCCTCTCATGGCTCCCTTACACCGATATTGCTGTCTCTAAGGCTCTCAAGGGACCAGGGTCCGTCATCTCACACCTTTGGCCTGTTCTTACTTATCTCAGGCCGCCATGGCTCGATTCCAGTAAGATCTTCCTATTTTTCGGCTAAACCTATGGTTTCTAAGCCGGTATTCTCATCTCCGGGTTATTTCCTCGAAACCCTAATTTCGTATCTTAAAACTTCTCATATCTTTACAGATCTGAGACGAGCTAAACCTATTTCATGTGTTTTCTTATGAAAACTTATGAATTTTGAACGATGTTTCATTTTCCTAAAGCTAGGGTTTCTTGAAAACCTTTTTCTTCAAACGTTTTCTGATTTTTTTTAGGTGTATGATCCTGTTCTTATGTGCTTTCAACTGTTTCTGTTAAGCTTTTCTCAACCCTAAATGTTTATGCTAAAAATCCTCAATTTTTGGTACTTTGTTTGGATTCTGAAGTTCGTCCCTGATTATTTGCTACATGGATTTGCTATGTGTTTAATTTTCATGATTTATTCTTCGTTTCATTAGAGTATCTTGTGATTTTACCCTAGTATGTATTTATTAGGGTTTCAGATTCGATTCTTTCTGTCTATACTCGACCTATCTGTTATTCATGAAAAACCTATACTATTTTCCTTAAAATCAGTATTATTACGAGTTCTTTATTCACTGATATGTTATGGCGATACCTGTATGCTTATTTCCGGTTATTTTTTCCTATTTTTACAACCTTTAAATTACTTCTTGCCTTACTTATGATTAAATGTGGTACTTGCTGATTCTTACCAATTGTTTGCTTAATTAAACTCTTATGTATCTACCCCTAATTACCTATTCCATGCTTAAGTTATTTGAACTCTTTCCTTAAATGTTTCCTACTTCTTACCGTTGGTTAATCACTCCCTTAATTAAGGGAAGACTTGCTGATTTTTTGCCTGATTGATTCTGGGGCTTCCTTAATTGTTGTTGATTGATTTCCTTTACCTTATTTTACTCTGCTCTCAACTATTATATATACTCTCCTCTATTCTCACGAACGGAAGGAACATTAGTTCAATAACTCTCTTACATTTAAAAGCTTTCTTCTCTTTCTTGTTACTTCTACTCTCATTGAACTAGCCGACTGGAAGCCAATGCTAGTTATTGCACCACAACAGCCCTATATCCTGTGTTTTTCTCTCCTTAACTTGTATGTCCTGATTCAATTTCAAGTCCCAAAACTCTATGTGTTCTGTTATTGCTTCAATTCAATGATTTTCAGTCTCGTTCCTGCCTACTATTTGGTTGTTTAATGTGTAATTGGTATGTTTAACTTATTGTTTCACCTAGCATGCCTGGACTACCCTGTTTAATTCTATCCTGTTTAACTTTATAACTTGCATGACTAAGGATCTGCATGCTGCTTTCTCTAGTATGCCTCAACCTGATCTTGTTCCATGTTTGATTGTTTGCCTAATTTGTTTATGGAGTTTCTGGTTTAATCTGCTTGCTAAGTTCCCTAAGATCTCTAAGTAATTCTGATTATGTGTTTAATCCTGTCTAGTATAACTATGTTCTCACCTGTCTGTCCTGAAATCCATGCCTTATGTCTGTACTATTAGCTGTATGACTAATTCCTTAATCTTATAAATCTTGAAAAGCTTCTGTGCTTCTGTCATTATATGTTTCACCATGTGTGTTCTATGTGTCCCCATGCCCACAATCCCTGAGTGAAATCTGTGTTTGAATGATGCTGAACCTGTTTAAATTGTTTGCTGATTTCTCACAAGGGTTCACACTATTTTCAAAAGTTGTCTTACTACTAATCAATTCCTATTTTTCATAAAACTACTTATATTGAGTGAATCAATCCAATACTGTTTTACTTGCTTAAACCTTTTCAAACTGCATCAAACACTCCCACTATACTCTTAGATATTAGGTTCTGCCCCTTTTGTGTGAGCATTGCTTAGGGACCCTTGAGCTCCCTCTGAACTTCGACACACAAGAGCTGGCCTTTCCACACTGCACTTACTCTCTCTTGGCTATGAAAATCTGGGTGTGAGCACTGCCCGGAATCCCTAAAGGTCCTTAGGGAACTCTGATACACCCGGATTATGTGAAAGGCACTGAAACAATGATGGCATTGAGAATTTCTGGAGATATTGGGCCTATTATGCAGGCTCCCTATAGCTAACTTCTTCTTTTTCTTTTGGTTATAAAATTCATATTCAAAGGCTTGTAATAATTATTTTTAAAGAACAATTATGGGGTGGATAGTGAAAATGGGTGGGGATATGCATGCTGTAGTATAAGTAAAGGGTAGAGATCCTGTTTCTAGGTTTACTTTTTCCATATGTGCAATAGCAACCATGTTTAGGTACAACATGCCCAACATGCCATGCATATCATGTCACTTAAGTATTCAGCATCTCATCACGCGTAGAAATCCTGTCTATAGGGTGAATAAACAACAACAAAAAACTGGCTATCATATCCTGCTCATGTCTATATGTTTTGAATATCACTTAGAAATCCTGTTCATAGGATTAATAATAACAACAAAAACTGCTACTATGTGATTCTGTTCATGTCAGAGTATTCTAAAAATGTAATCCTGCCTTGGAGTAAACAAATCAACATTAGTTGTTATTCATGCACTCATCATGCTGCCATGCGCATTTAGAAATCTTGTTTTAGGATAAACAACCTAATGAGCATATTATCTTTGCATATTCTGAAAGTCATGTTTAATGCTGTAATATTTGCGCATATAGAAATCCTCTTCAGGATTCTACATCACTCTGAATTCCTACCTGCACATTAGACATCATGTTTCAGGATCTCATGCTCGCTTAAGTACACCTAGCTTAACTATTAATGCATATGAATGGTATTGAACAACTTCGTTTATTTTTCTAAATAACTGAATATTATTTTTTGTCCTGAACAATTAGAACAACATGTTTAGGTAATATAGTCTCAAACAGTTTTTTCTCCTTTCTGAAATTGATATAATGTCTCACACCTAGGCAAACCTCAGGTGATCAAACTGTTAAAACTGGAAATCCACTCCTTTGTATATGCTGCCTAATACTCAACAGGTTTTAAACCAGTAGGCAAACTGATTAGGGTCCTTTATGAGTCATAAGACAAATCTGAATATCTGCCTACATTCTAAGATCACCTAGATATCATGCTTTAGGGTTTGAATTAGCAATACTTCCCCTAATTTGTGTATGAGACATGCTTTTTATGTGTATTATGTGTGGAGGAATATTTGAGCCTTTACCTTGCCTTCCATGCTTCCCTTTATCTATAGTCCTACTTGTTTATTATATGTCGCCTTAGCATTTTCATCTTTCAAACCTGAGGGTCTGCCTAGCACCTCTTTTATAGTATAGAAGGCCTAAAATCCTCCAGGACTAACAGGAAAGGGGCGGGTAACAACGTGCAATAGAGTTCGTGACCAACACGCGCTTTAGTTACCTTCACGGGGTGGGAAAGGGTAGAATATGGATATGATGACCGGTGCGCTAATACCACGTGTAGCCCCTCTTTGAGCAGTGTCATACCGGGTATTGCATTGAGGTGATCCATATTGTAAAACCTAGGAGATCCTTTACTTTCACATGCTTAGATTATAATTCTTTTCAAAATCCAACTTTTCATTAATTGTTTTCAAACATCCGTGTACTTAAACTTAAATCCCCTATTATTTGAGCCCTACTTATTTTCTAAAATTGTACAAATTCACAAAAACTGTTTGGCCGGGAACCACACTTGTGGATCCTGAGGGGTGCCTAATACTTCCCCTAATTTGTGTATGAGACATGCTGTTTATGTGTACTATGTGTGGAGGAATATTTGAGCCTTTACCTTGCCTTCCATGCTTCCCTTTATCTATAGTCCTACTTGTTTATTATATGTCGCCTTAGCATTTTCACCTTTCACACCTGAGGGTCTGCCTAGCACCTCTTTTATAGGATAGAAGGCCTAAAATCCTCCAGGACTAACAGGAAAGGGGCGGGTAACAACATGCAATAGAGTTCGTGATCAACACGCGCTTTAGTTACCTTCACGGGGTGGGAAAGGGTAGAATATGGATATGATGACCGGTGCGCTAATACCACGTGTAGCCCCTCTTTGAGCAGTGTCATACCGGGTATTGCATTGAGGTGATCCATATTGTAAAACCTAGGAGATCCTTTACTTTCACATGCTTAGATTATAATTCTTTTCAAAATCCAACTTTTCATTAATTGTTTTCAAACATCCGTGTACTTAAACTTAAATCCCCTATTATTTGAGACCTAGTTATTTGCTAAAATTGTACAAATTCACAAAAACTGTTTGGCCGGGAACCACACTTGTGGATCCTGAGGGGTGCCTAATACCTTCCCCTTAGGATAATTTCAAGCCCTTACCCTATCTCTGGTTATCAAACGTAGTTATAAATAAACCCCTGATAGGTGCCTTAACGCACCTAAAAAATCGTTAGGTGGCGACTCTTCAAAAATGCAAAACCCCTTTCCCAAAAGGAACGAGTTGTCTCAACCCATGTCATAAACCCGGACTCTGCGAGGAAAAAGGGGGCGCGACAACATGGAGACTCTTCTGGGGAACTATAGGCTTTTACCGTTACAAACCGCTTTGTGAATTTGTCTGAGTACGCTTTGTTTGATATTTGTACCCTTTCCTTTTCCCTTTTATGTGAAATTAATTGTTTATCTCTTTCAAGTATTTATTCCTTCCCAAAAACGAAACTGACATGTTTCTTTGTTTTCCTTTGCAACCACTTTAAATTATAACTGTTGTATTTACCGCTTTCTTAACGTGCAAATACATGAAAACCTGCTTTTAATGCTTATTCCATGCTCAACATTCATACCCCACTCGTGCCAAACAAATACTATAGCAACGCTTGATGAGTGGTTGCGCTCTTCCTATATTATCACCCCCTAAATTCGGAAAGGCTTATTTGCGGTAAAACTAGTCGATCAGCGGTGCAGTCGACGGTTCCGTGCCTTTCCCCCTTGAGTTGTCCGCTCAAGGGTACCGGTCTAAAACCCCATAGAAACCTTACTCTGTTATATTGTTGCATGCATCATGGTCAAACCTAGCCAAGCTAAAGTGTTATCCGCACGATAGCTTTTAAGAAAGCCTTGTCCAAAGTCCACTAGGTTTCCTAAACCCAAACGGACGTTGTCACGTTCTGTGCATTTATTTGGAGAACTAAATGCTTCATGCTAGTTATTGATATTAAATAGTCGAGTCTGGTGGGGGTAAGGGCCTAACCTTATTTGCCTTGCAGAAATATGAGGCACGAATTCCCCAGATTCGGCATGGTCTTCAATATCCACCCAAGACTGCTGAGTTGGTGGGAAGACCTACACTCTAGTGACAAGACTCTCGTCAGAAAATACTTGGGCAATCTACCATCTCTCCTAGAAATCCAGCCTAACAACATGATAATAGAGGCTACTACCTTGTTTTGGGATTGCGAAAGAGCTGTTTTCCGCTTCGGGGACATTGAGATGACACCTTTTCTATAGGATATAGGAAGACTGGCCCGCTTAGTGTGGGAAACCCCGGGGTTGCTAATGCATGAGAACCGCACGGGCAAAGGTTTCCTTAAAATGATGGGCTTGAAGAAGAATGCAGAACTGGTATGCTTAAAGGAATCATACATCCCTTTTGACTACTTGTACGAAAGATACGGTCACAACAAATCATACCGTACCTACCATGATGAGTTTGCTATCACATCCTTGGGACACATCCATCGTAGAGTATTCGTCTTCATGTTTTTCTTCTTGGGTTTGATCGTGTTTCCAATGAAGAAGGAGAGAATCCATACTAGACTGGCCATGGTAACCAAGACTAATGGAAGGAATTGGTGGGCAAAAATTCAGCATTGTGCCCATGATCATTGCAGACATATATCGAGCCTTGGAAAAGTGTCAACGAGGATCAAGACAGTTCGAAGGTTGCAATCTGCTACTTTAGCTTTGGCTCATGGAACATCTCCAAAAGGGCGAATACCGAGAAGAAATTCATCGAAGGGTCTGGGATGACCACATCTCTTTCCACCATCCAAAGCGAATGAATTATGTCCTCGACATGTTCGCCCAGACTAAGAATGCCAAAGGATGGGTTGAGCTCTTTGATAATCTGACCGAAGAACAGGTCCAATAGATGTTCGAGTGGTTTCCGACAGAGGAGTTCATCGCCCGTTCCCGAGATGCGCCGTTCCTGATACTGATTGGTTTAATAGGAACATACCCTTACGTCCCTCTTCAAGTTATAAGGCAAGCGGGTAGGAAGCAATTCATACCCAGGGTCGACAAGATGAGCAATCTTCGAGCTGACTTCCAAAATGATTATAGTCCTCACAAGTGCCAAGCCCAACACATGTGGCACTGCAAGATTGTACTGGAGAAGGACGCCATCGAGCTAGACAAATATCATGCTGGTTGTACCCCCTTCTATTCTGTTTGGTTGGAAGACAATTGGGACTGTTTGGGCAAGCCAGGGTTCGTTCAAGGCCATAGGGTTATAGATGAAAAGGTCGAGGCGCAAGTCAAATTTAACCAGCTGCGCAAAAGGATCCGTGAATGTGAGGATGAGCACTGCAAAATACATGAGTCTAACAAGAAGTTGATCGAGGAGTGGAAAGACATGGCTATCAGCACCAACAAGAGGTTAGGATACTTGGAACGAGGTATAGTCGAGCTGGAGGAAAATTTCATCAAAAGGGTCGAAAACTGTCAAAAGGCTGAAGGGACCGAAGGCGGACATCTAGCCAGAGCATACCTGTTGTTGGGACTTCGCGAGTTGGGGAAGCTGTTCGAGGGGAGCAAGGATGCCTAGTCTGGGGAAGGACCTTCTGGGACCAAGTAGATAGGAATGTCTTTATTTTTCTTTATCGATGTAATAAGGCCAATGGCCATTAGTGACCTTTAATCAATTTGTCGCTAGGCCTACCTCGGGCACAAAAGAGGTCCCCAAATTAGGACACGCTTTACATTCCCGCACTATGTGTGTAAATACTGCAATACTTTTTCATAATCCTTACTAACTTGGCTACCTTTTTGTTTTTGTTTTGTTTCTTTCTTTATTTATTACCCTCCCCAAAGGTTAGTTTGTGCACTCTGGCATCATCAGCTTACCTCACAAGATCCAGAGGTCCTCCACCCACTCCTCCTCCTAGTCCTCCTAAAGGCAAGAACAAGGGCAAGAATAAAATGGAATATTTAAACAACATCAGGAAGGATATCATAGCTAAACGAGTTGAGGCCACTGATGGCCAGGGTGGTCGGGTTCCTAATGAGAATATGTCGCCACTTGAACAAAAGTTATTGAAATTCCAAGAATAGCTTGATCAGGTTCGAAATCTGGCAAACCTGTCACTTTCCCTCAACGTCCCAGACGTCAACTTTCCCAACACTCAAAACCCTACACCTCCTCAGAATGTCCAAAAACAGCAGAATCATCCCGCACCTCGCCATCACGCTATTCCATCAAAGAACCAATGCAACACCTTCCATACCCCAAATAACACTCCACTACTTATCCCAGAGCCTCAAGACTCCACAAACGACCATTTCCACACCCATGCATCGGTCCACCACAACAATCCTATCTACGTGGAGACCATGCCTCACTCCGTTACACCTACCCCATACACACCTGAGTTTGATGAAAAGGACCTGCTTATCAAGAACTTGGCCAAGGAACTTAGGAAGCTGACCAGCCGGGTTCAAGGCTTCGAGGGAATCAAGGGAGTCGAAAGGTTAAATTATGAGGACCTCTGCATACAACCTGATGTCGAACTACCTGAGGGGTACAAACCTCCGAAGTTCGAAATATTTGACGGTACAGGTTACCCAAGGGTCCATCTGAGGACCTATTGCGACAAGCTGTATGAGAAGCTCAAAGCTGCTGGTTATGTCACTCCCATCCTTGCTGCAACCCCTGAGAATCCTTCTCAGTGGGTTAACCCAAACAAGTCCTGTGCATACCACTCCGGCATGATGGGACACACCATCGACGAATGTCGCTCTTTGAACGATAAGATACAATCCTTGATTGACAACAAGATCATCGTGGAAAAGGAATCCACTCCAAACGTCCGCAACAATCCTCTTCCAGACCATAAGGGTGGTGGCATCCACATGATTGAAATAGAAGACGACTGGGACCCCGAGGGGTTGATCAGGTTGATCGTAGAAGGAGATGACCCAAAGAAACCGGCGGTCACTCTCAATCCAATCATAGTTCAGATTCAGCCGGCTGAGGATGTTGAGGTAGATATGTCTGTACCGCTTGATTTTGAAGCAGCTCCACCCGTAAAGACACCGGTACCAATTGAGGTTGAATTTGTATCTCCGGCAAATGCACCCACACCATTTGAGGTTGCAGTCTTGCCACCCAAGGCACGTGTTCCATTCAAAGTGAGGATAGCCGCACCAATCCTAGTGGCGATGTCGACCACGCCACCCTTCTATACAAATGCTATACCTTGGGACTATACAACTGAGGCAAGAAGGAAAGGCAAGGTCAAGACTGAAGAAGCTGTCGCAGCATAGGAAATGACAAGAGCTGGTAGAGTCTATACCCCTGAACATCTGGCTGAATCCAGCAGGCAAGCTTCCAATCGACTTCCCCTTATTGAGACAGGTCCAGACGATCTTTGGAGTAAAGTACAGGCCAAAGAGTATTCGGTCATGGACCAATTGAATAAGACGCCGACACAAATATCCATTCTCTCTTTGCTGCAGAATTCTGAGACTGACAGGAGTGCTTTGTTGAAGGTGTTAAACGAAGCATATGTGCCTAACAATATCACCAGCAGGGAAATTGCCAATATGGTGGGCCAAGTGTTGGAAATCCATAAGATAACTTTCCATGAGGACGAGCTGCCTCCTGAAGGGTTGGGCCATAACAAAGCGATGCACATCACTGTGCAATGTGAAGATTATTTCATCACCAGAGTC
This sequence comes from Nicotiana undulata, assembly GCA_005239495.1. Classification (NCBI taxonomy): domain Eukaryota; kingdom Viridiplantae; phylum Streptophyta; class Magnoliopsida; order Solanales; family Solanaceae; genus Nicotiana; species Nicotiana undulata. Next base: position 116,528 of record ML266541.1, read on the forward strand.
CTGATCGATGGAGGATCCAGTCTTAACATATGTCCACTAATAACGCTCAAGAAATTGGGTAAAGGGATGCATGAGATAAAGGATGGGGCTATCAATGTGAAAGCTTTCGATGGATCTCAAAAGTCCACCATTGGTGAAATAAGCCTATGCCTGCAAATGGGACCAACTTGGTTCGAGGTTGAATTCCAAGTGATAGATGTACCAGCATCCTACAACTTGTTATTAGGGCGACTCTGGATCCATGCTGTTGGGGCCGTAGCATCAACACTACATCAGGCAGTGAAGTTCGAGTGGAACCACCAAGAGGTGATTATTCATGGCGATTGTAGCAACCCTATTTACAGTCGTCAGATTATTCCAGTGATTGAAGGAAGAAGGAAGCTGGGTGGAGAAACTTACCACCATATTGAACGGGTCAATGCTATCGACAAAGACAAATGATGGGATAGCAAAATCGAAAGTATACTAAGCTGGAATGGGTACGAGCCTGGCAAAGAGCTCGACAAGAACCTCCAAGGGATCTCCAAACCTATCAAGATCAAAAGCCATGGCACCACTTTTGGTCTGGGGTACGACTATACTTGGCAAGAGTATAACGACTGGTCTCCACCTTAGCGCGGTCCTTATTACCCTTTGGAGAATCCAATACCACATCTGGAGCAAACCTTCCTACAGGCCGACATTATTTATGGATCCGACGAAGAAGAAGCAGTTACAGCAATGAGGAATTGTTTATGGAGGACAATGATATGGACTGCTGCGTTATTCTCGAGGAGGAGGGGGAGGAAGGCCATTCCATACAGGCTGTGAGCAGAGGAACACACCTCAAGAATTGGACTGTAAGGACAACCAAAGCCCGACGAGCCTCGGGGTAGCAAGGCTAAAACAAGCACTATTCATTGTTTTTCTTTACAAAACGATTTCCTTTTCGCATTTTAATTCCTGCAATAAGATCTTCAAATGTTCAAAACAATTATTCAATTTATCCAAAGCATTTTAAATTTTCCTTATGAATCAATATTTATTGCTATCATTTTTCTCTCATTACTTTACCTATACAACATTACTATTACCTGTCTTGATGAACCGATGGCTGTGACATGCAACGAGACAACGCAGCAAACAGACGTTGATTTAGAAGAAGATGATATACCCGCCGAGATTGTTAAAGAAGTTGAGAATTTTGAGAACATACCTAAGTCCAACCTGGATGAGACTGAAGTTATCAACCTGGGAGATTCGAAAAACGTCAAGGAAACTCGTATCAGCATTCATTTGTCACCATCAGAAAAGAAAGAATACACAGAGTTTTTGAAAGAGTATGAGGATATATTCGCCTGGTCGTATGATAACATGACTGGTTTAAGTACGTCTATTGTGGCTCACAAATTGCCAACCAACCCAATGTGTCCGCCGGTAAAGCAAAAGCTAGAAAAGTTCAAACCCGACATGAGCTTGAAAATCAAGGAAGAAGTTACCAAGAAGATCAACGCCAAGGTTCTCAGGGTAGTGGAGTACCGAACATGGTTAGCCAACATTGTGCCAGTAACAAAGAAGGATGGGAAGGTCAGAGTCTGTGTCGATTACCGGGATCTCAACCGGGCCAGTCCGAAAGACGACTTCCCCTTTCCAAATATACATATCCTGATTGACAATTGCGCCAAGCATGAACTACAATCATTCGTGGATTGCTTCGCTGGTTATCATCAGATTTGGATGGATAAGGAAAATGCTGAGAAGACGGCTTTCATTACGCCATGGGGAGTGTACTGTTACAAGATGATGCCATTCGACCTAAAGAATGCAGGGGCCACCTACATGAGGGCTATGGCCACCATCTTCCACGACATGATTCACAAGGAGACCGAGGTATACGTGGATGATGTTATTATCAAGTCTAAGAAATCCACTGACCACATAGAAGATTTGAGGAAGTTCTTCAATAGGTTGCGGAAATACAATCTAAAGCTGAACCCCGCGAAGTGTGCATTCAGGGTTCATGCTGGGAAGTTGCTTGGGTTTATTGTGAGCCGCCGGGGAATATAATTGGATCCGTCAAAGGTCAAATCCATTCAAGAATTACCACCGCCAAGGAACCAGAAAGATGTGATGAGCTTCTTGGGGAGGCTTAATTACATCAGCCGATTCATAGCACAGTCTACAGTCATATGTGAGCCGATCTTCAAGATGCTGAAGAAGGAGGCCGCGACCAAATGGACCGATGACTGCCAAAAGGCTTTCGACAGAATTAAGGAGTACTTGTCAACACCACCAGTTTTAGTACCTCTTGAGCTGGTTAGAGCTCTGTTACTCTACCTTGCGGTATTAGATGGAGCCTTCGGCTGCGTTCTGGGGCAGCATGATGAAACATGAAAGAAGGAGCAAGCTATTTATTATCTCAGCAAGAAGTTCACTCCGTATGAGGCCCGATATTCTTTATTGGAACGCACCTGCTGCGCTTTGACCTGGGTAGATCAGAAGCTGAGGCACTATTTCTGTGCCTACACCATATATCTCATATCCAGAATGGACCCATTGAAGTACATCTTTCAGAATCACATTCGCACTGGCAAGCTAGCCAAGTGGCAAATCTTGCTGAGTGAATTCGACATTACCTATGTGACTCAGAAGGCGGTCAAGGGACAGGCACTGGCAGACCACCTTGCCGACAACCCCGTGGACGGAGAGTGCGAACCTCTGAAAACGTATTTTCCTGATGAAGAGGTATCATTCACCGGAGAAGACATTGCAGAATCCTATGACGGTTGGAGGATGTTCTTTGATGGAGCAGCGAACTTCAAGGGAGTCGGCATTGGGGCCGTCTTAATATCGGAAACCTGTCAGCATTATGCGGTATCTACCAAACTCAGGTTCCCCTGCACCAACAACATGGTTGAATATGAGGCCTGCATCCTAGGCTCAACATGGCCATTGACATGAACGTTCAAGAGTTGTTAGTGATTGGTGATTCAGACCTACTGGTACAAGGAGAATGGGCAACCAAGAATTCCAAGATACTGCCGTATCTGCACCACGTACAGGAATTGAGGAAGAGGTTCACGAAGATAGAATTTCGGCATGTCCCCAGAATCAAGAATGAGTTCGCCGATGCATTAGCTACTTTGTCCTCAATGATCCAGCATCCAGACAAGAATTTCATTGATCCTATTCCCGTAAAGATCCATAATTAGCCAATTTATTGTGCTCATGTCGAAGAAGAAGCAGACGGAAATCCTTGGTTTCATGACATCAAGGAGTATTTGGCAAAAGGGGATTACCCAGAGCTTGCGAATCCCACTCAGAAACGCACACTTCAGAGACTATCCAAAAACTTCTTTCACAGCGGAGGAATCCTGTATAGGAGAACTCCCGATTTGGGATTATTAAGATGTGTCGACGCAAAGGAAGCATCGAAGCTACTAGAAGAAATTCATGCTGGGACCTGCGGTCCACATATGAACGATTTTCTTCTAGCAAAGAAGATACTCCGAGCTGGTTACTTTTGGATGACTATGGAAACGGACTGCATTCAGTATGTCCGGAAATGCCATCGCTGTTTGATACCATGGCCGTTCGCCGCCTGGGGCATGGACGTTATTGGACTAATTGAGCCGGCCGCCTCCAACGGACACAGGTTCATTCTGGTAGCCATTGATTACTTCACTAAATGGGTCGAAGCAGCCTCCTACAAAGTAGTAACTAAGAAAGTCGTGGCAGACTTTGTCCGCAACCGTATTAATTGTCGATTCGGAATTCCTGAGTCAATCGTCACCGACAATGGTTCTAATCTCAACAGCGACTTGATGAAATCCATGTGTGAAACTTTCAAGATCAAACACAATAACGCCACAGCCTATCGACCTCAAATGAATGGAGCTGTAGAAGCCTCCAACCAAAACATCAAGAGGATACTAAGGAAGACGATAGAAAAGCACAAGAAGTGGCACGAGAAGTTATCATTTGCTCTATTGGGATATCGCACCACGGTCCGCACATCGACCGGGGCAACCCCCTACATGCTGGTTTATGGTACAGAAGCCGTCATTCCCGCTGAAGTAGAAATTCCCTCCTTAAGAATCATACAAGAAGCTGAGCTCAGTAACGCAGAATGGGTAAAAAACCATTATGAGCAATTAGCCCTCATAGACGGAAAAAGAATGAATGCAACCTGTCATGGTCAACTCTATCAGAACAGAATGTCCAGAGCCTTCAAAAAGAAAGTCAAGCTGAGACAGGTCACACCAGGTCAACTGGTATTAAAGAAGATCTTTCCTCATCAAGATAAAGCCAAAGGGAATTTCTCTCCCAACTGGCAAGATCCATACATGGTCCACCGAGTGCTGACAGGAGGAGCACTTATACTTGCAGAAATGGACAGAGAAGTCTGGCCAAAACCGATCAGTTCAAATGCTGTCAAACGCTATTATGTGTAATCTTTATGCTTTCTCAATGATGTAAATTGAACTACGCCTGACCTGATTCCCGTTTAAGAGGGGATACGTAGGCAGCCCTATGGGTTCGGTCACAATTCAATAAAATTTCATTTCCCCCCCGCAATTGGAAACTAGGGCAGAATTTTGAGGAGGACCCTCAAAATTCCGAAGCAAATTCAGCCGATCGCAGCATGAGCAACAATCAGAAATGTCAACCCATCAAAATGGGACAGAATTTTGAGGAGGATCCTCAAAATTCCATGGCAGGAGAGGTTGCAATGTCTCGAAACGTGTCAAGGTCGTCGGTTCATCCAAAAAAAAAAATTAATTATATTTTAAATTATACATTATGTTACAGTTTTAAAAAATCATGCATGCTCGTCCTTGAAACAACTTTATTAGCAAATGCTACCCCAATGATACAGACAGTATCATCAGATCAATCCGCACGAGTCAAGCAAAGTCAGCGGGGATACGAACTAACCTTCTCCTTACAAAACTCACGATCTTTCTTTGGATGCAGGCACTAAGGTTGCAAAATCCCTAAACGTATCGTCCGCCCAGGGGACAAACATTGTTCAAAATACGAAACTGTTGCACTTGCCGATGTTCACACATGTCTTTAATGCTCCGCCGTCACAATGCTCTCAACAATCACAATGCCGCAGTTTATCACCAGCTAAGAATTCCTACTGTCATTTTATTTCTTACACAAGGCTACCTTTCTGCCTTCCGAGACTAAGCACTGTCTCCCTATGCATTGCATAAGGCTACTATTCTGCCTTCCGAGACTAAGCACTGTCTCCCTCTGCATTGCATAAGGCTACTATTCTGCCTTCCAATTTGCATAAGGCTACTATTTTTCCTTCCGAGACTAAGCATCGTCTCGCTCTGCATTGCATAAGGCTACTATTCTGCCTTCCGAGACTAAACGCTGTCTGCATCTGCATTGCATAAGACTACCATTCTGCCTTCTGAGGCTAAGCTCTGCCTCCAATTTACTTTTCAAGAATAACTACTGCCTCAAGCACCATTTACTTCGCTTTCCTTTTGGGCTAATCTCTGCCCTTTAATTCGCAAGACTAAGCTCTGTCTTGTTAGCATCATACTATTGCATCTTCATGGGCTGAAATATCGCCAACTTATCCAAAGGCGTCATCGTTCGGAGGCACCATCTTCATGGCCGAGAACACCATGTCATGGCATGAGGATCTCTTTTAATCATTTGCATATCATTATTCAAAGGCATCATGGTTCGGAGGCACCATCCTCATGGCCCGAGAACATCATTTTCATGGCCTGCGAATCCTACATCAAGCAATTCATAGCCCAGGACGTCATGGTTTGAGGACGTCATTCGTAACCATCCAAAGACATCATTCATGGTCCGATGGGAACTCACATCATGTTTAAATTACGCACAATATATGATGGTATTGTTTATTTGCAGGTAATCCGGCGAGCAACGACCATCCTGGTAGGAGCGGTCCCGCTCCAGTTCTCCTAAATACCCCGTAAGCCGCCTATTCATCTAGTCCCATACATTGCGTCCGCACTTCTAGAACTTCATCGGTATACTTCGCCGATGACTCCTGAACTACATACGGCCTGATTCCTGTAAAATCAGGGATATGTAGGCAACTCAGAAACAAGGGTGCGACCTAAATCTCTTCACACCGTTTCGCTCGGTCAAAATTGGCCATCATATCTTTACCCGACAACTCTTTCATCCTTCCCGGGTAAAGAGGGGCAGCTGTTGATACCCAATTTTTCCTCAAACTATTTTAAAATTTGCATATATACTTTCAAAACTTTCTAATAACTGGTATTTTCCATAATTTTCCATATTTTTATTAATTCCCTTTCAAATTTATTTAGTACTTTATATTCAATAATTATTCATAAATTATATTATAAATAATTTCAAAATATTTCTCAACTTAATATATCCTTTTAATCCTATTAAGATTTGATTATTTCACAAATTAGCCAATTTGACATTATTTGGCTATAACTACGATAGCTTTGCAATTATAGCCTAATTATACATTGTATGCTATTTCAATTCAATAATTAGTTATTTTATACTAGTTAATCACTTTAATTTCACTTATTTAGACTTAATTTCATTTTATATAATTATCAGCTACTTTTATTAATTATTTATCTAATTTTAATGGTTATTTAACAAATAGCCATTCTTCATTTTAATTGTTCAGACCCCAACCCAATTAAAACGGCCCAAAACCAAGCCCAATCCACATAAATCCTGCCCGACCCAATCCCTTGTCCAATCTGGACCGTTGATCGATCTTAATCAACGGTCCAGATCCCCCCTTTCCTAATTTAATCCTAATGACCTACCCCCAAACCCTCATTCCCTCCTCTCATTCTCTCTGATTCTCTCCGCCGTCCTCTTATGTCATCTCTCTCAAACGCTCTCTACTAGAACCACCATGGTTCTCATCGGCCGTCGCCTTGTCGGCCTTTATGGTGGTCTCACCACCCTCAAGCCTCTCATGGCTCCCTTACACCGATATTGCTGTCTCTAAGGCCCTCAAGGGACCAGGGTCCGTCATCTCACACCTTTGGCCTGTTCTTACTTATCTCAGGCCGCCATGGCTTGATTCCAGTAAGATCTTCCTAGTTTTTGGCTAAACCTATGGATTTTAAGCCGGTATTCTCATCTCTGGGTTATTTTCTCGAAACCCTAATTTCGTCTCTTAAACTTCTCAGATCTTTGCAGATCTGAGACGAGCTAAACCTATTTCATGTGTTTTCTTATGAAAACTTTTGATTTTTGAACGATGTTTTATTTTCCTAAAGCTAGGGTTTCTTGAAAGCCTTTTTCTTCAAACGTTTTCTGATTTTTTTTGCGTGTTTGATCCTGTTCTTATGTGCTTTCGACTGTTTTTGTTAAGCTTTTCTTAACCCTAAATGGTTATGCTAAAAATCCCCAATTTTTGGTACTTTGTTTGGATTCTGAAGTTCGTCCCTAATTATTTGCCACATGATTTTGCTACGTGTTTAATTTTCATGATTTATTCTTCGTTTAATTAGGGTATCTTGTGATTTTACCCTAGTATGTCTTTATTAGGGTTTCAGATTCGATTCTTTCTGTCTATACTTGACCTATCTGTTATTCATGGGAAACATATACTATTTTCCTTAAAATCAGTATTATTACGAGTCCTTTATTCACTGATCTGTTATGGTGATACCTGTATGCTGATTTTCGGTTATTTTTTTCCTATTTTTACAACCTTTAAATTACTTCTTGCCTTACTTATGATTAACTGTGGTACTTGCTGATTCTTACCAACTGTTTCCTTAATTAAACTCTTATGTATCTACCCCTAATTACCTATTCCGTGCTTAAGTTATTTGAACTCTTTCCTTAAATGTTTCCTACTCTTTACTGTTGGTTAATCACTCCCTTAATTAAGGGAAGACTTGCTAATTTTTTGCCTGATTGATTATGGGGCTTCCATAATTGTTGTTGATTGATTTCCTTTACCTTATTTTACTCTTCTCTCAATTATTATATATACTCTCCTCTATTCTCACTAATGGAAAGAACATTAGTTCAATAACTATCTTATATTTAAAAGCTTTTTGCTCTTTCTTGTTACTTGCTACTCTCATTGAACTAACCGACTGAAAGTCAAGGCTAGTTATTGCACCACATCAGCCCTATATTCTGTGTTTTTCTCTCCTTAACTGGTATGTCCTGATTCAATTTCAAGTCCCAAAACTTTATGTGTTCTGTTATTGCTTCAGTTCAATGATTTCCAGTCTCGTTCCTTCCTACTATTTGGTTGTTTAATGTGTAATTGGTATGTTTAACTTATTGTTTCACCTAGCATGCCTGGACTACCCTGTTTAATTCTATCCTATTTAACTTTATAACTTGCATGACTAAGGATCTGCCTGCTGATTTCTCTAGTATGCCTCAACCTGATCTTGTTCCATGTTTGATTGTTTGCCTAATTTGTTTATGGAGTTTCTGGTTTAATCTGCTTGCTAAGTTTCCTAAGATCTCTAAGTAATTCTGATTATGTGTTTAATCCTGTCTAGTATAACTATGTTCTCACCTGTCTGTTCTGCTATCCATGCGTTATGTCTGTACTATTAGCTGTATAACTAATTCCTTAATCTTATAAATCTTGAAAAGCTTCTGTGCTTCTGTCGTTATATGTTTCACCATGTGTGTTCTATATGTCCCCATTCCCACAATCCCTGAATGAAATCCGTGTTTGAATGATGCTGAACCTGTTTAAATTGTTTACTGGTTTCTCAAAAGCGTTCACACTGTTTTCAAAAGTTGTTTTACTACTAATCAATTCCTATTTTTCATAACACTACTTTATTTAGTGAATCAATCCAATACTTTTTTTCTTGCTTAAACCTTTTCAAACTGCATCAAACACTCTCATTATACTCTTAGATATTAGGTTTTGCCCGTTTTGTGTGAGCATTGCTTAGGGACCCTTGAGCTCCCTCTGAATTTTGACACACAAGAGCTGGCCTTTCCACACTGCACTCACTCTCTCTTGGCTATGAAAATCTGGGTGTGAGCACTGCCCAGGATCCCTTGAGGTCCTTAGGGAACTCTGACACACCCGGATTATGTGAAAGGCTGTGAAACAATGATGGCATTGAGAACTTCTGGAGATCTTGGGCCTATTATGAAGGCTCCCTATAGTTAACTTCTTCTTTTTCTTTTGGTTATGTAATTCATATTCAAAGGATTGTAATAATTAGTTTTAAAGAGCAATTATGGGGTGGATAGTGAAAATGGGTGGGGATATGCATGCTGTAGTATAAGTAAAGGGTAGAGATCCTGTTTCTAGGTTTACTTTTCTCATATGTGCAATAGCAACCATGTTTAGGCACAACATGCCCAACATGCCATGCATATCATGTCATTTAAGTATCAACATCTCATCACGCGTAGAAATCCTGTCTATAGGGTGAATAAACAACAACAAAAAAATGGCTATCATATCGTGCTCATGTCTATCTGTTTTGAAAATCACTTAGAAATCCTGTTCATAGGATTAATAATAACAACAAAAACTGCTACTATGTGATTCTCTTCACATCACTGTATTCTAAAAATGTAATCCTGCCTTGGAGTAAACAAATCAACATTAGTTGTTATTCATGCACTCACCATGCTGCCATGCGCATTTAGAAATCCTGTTTTAGGATAAACAACCTAATGAGCATATTATCTTTGCATATTCTGAAAGTCATGTTTAATGCTGTAATATTTGCGCATATAGAAATCCTCTTCAGGATTCTACATCACTCTGAATTCCTACCTGCACATTAGACATCATGTTTCAGGATCTCATGCTCGCTTAAGTACACCTAGTCTTAACTATTAATGCATAAGAATGGTATTGAACAACTTCGTTTATTTTTCTAAATAACTGAATATAATTTTTTGTCCTGAACAACTAGAACAACATGTTTAGGTAATATAGTCTCAAACAATTTTTTCTCCCTTCTGAAATTGGTATAATGTCTCACACCTAGGCAAACCTCAGGTGATCAAACTGTTAAAACTAGAAATCCGCTCCTTTGTATATGCTGCCTAATACTCAACAGGTTCTAAACTAGTAGGTAAACTTATTAGGGTCCTTTTTGAATCTCAAGACAAAACTGAATATCTGCCTACATTCTAAGATCACCTAGATATCATGCTTTAGGGTTTGAATTAGCAATACTGCCCCTAATTTGTGTATGAGACATGCTGTTTATGTGTACTATGTGTGGAGGAATATTTGAGCCTTTACCTTGCCTTCCATGCTTCCCTTTATCTGTAGTCCTACTTGTTTATTATATGTCGCCTTAGGTTCCCTAACGCACCTCAAATATTTTTAGGTGGCGACTCTTCAAAAATGCAAAACCCCTTTCCCAAAAGGAACGAGTTGTCTCAACCAATGTCATAAACCCGGACTCCGCGAGGAAAAAGGGGGGCGCGGAAATGGTACCGTGCTTGAAGATTAAAAAGAAGCTCAAGAACTCCGTCGGAAAGCTGCGCCGTACTGCCTAGTTCGTGATACTTTATACCGCAAAATGTTTGGAGGTCCCCTAGCCAAGTGCCTTGGACCCAATCAAACGGCGTACGTGATGAAGGAAGTACACGAAGGACACTGCGGAAACCACGCATGAGTGAGGTCCTTAGTCAAAACCCTAATCAGAGCAGGGTACTATTGGCCTAAAATGGAAGAAGACCCTGAGCATTTCATAGCTAAATGTGACAAATGTCAACAATTTGCTAACAATATGCATCGACCAACAGAACCACTCCATCCAGTGATGTCACCATGGCCATTCATGCAATGGGGCATGGATATAATGGGACCTCTTCCCCCTGCTAAAGGAAAGATATGCTTCTTACTCGTATTAACAGATTATTTCACAAAATGGGTTGAGACAGACACCTTTAAACAAATGCGAGAAAAAGAAGTGAAAAGCTTCATATGGCGACACATAATATGCCTCTTTGGAATACCAAAGGAGATCGTATGTGACAATGGCCCACAATTCATAGGCTCACAAATCACAGAATTCTTCGAAAGCTGGCAAATCAAACGAATCACTTCATCACCATATCACCCCGTGGCTAATGGGCAAGCTAAGTCAACGAACAAAATCATTGTCAACAATTTAAAGAAACGGTTGGAAAAAGCCAAGGGAAACTGGCTGACGAGCTACCGACAGTATTATGGGCTTCCAGAACTACTGCAAAAATAGCCACGGGAGAAACCCCATTCGTGCTTGTTTATGGTTCAGAAGCATTAATACCGATGGAAATCGTCGAACCTAGCACGAGATTCACAATAGCAACGGAAGAAACAAACAATGCCGAGTTGAGAACAAATTTGGATTTGCTACAACAAAGGAGAGAAGCTGCGTTAATACATATGGCAGCTCAAAAACAAATTGTAGAGCGGTATTACAACAGAAGAGCTCATCTCAGATATTTCAAAGTTGGGGACTTCGTTCTTAAAAAAGTCTCCAATCAACAAAGGAAGCTGGTGCAGGAAAGCTAATTCCAAATTGAGAAGGACCTTACAAAGTCCGTGGCATTGCTGGCAAAGGCGCTTATGAGCTGGAAACTATGGACGACAGAATTTTACCAAAAAGTTGGAATGCTGTTCATTTGAAGAAGTATTACTTCTAAGTAAAAGGAATACCCCCGGTCATGTATCATTATGTTCGATTTTATTTTTGTACAGGTGTCACGGCCCGAAATCCCACCTTTCAGACCGTGACTGCGTCTAACGTTGAACCCGCTAGACAAGCCAACATAAACTACATGTTAATATTTTTAAATCAATCCAACAGTAGTAAAATTTAATACTCTCCAAATCTTAACTGAAATAACCAACAAACTTCATAACTTTAACAGCGGAAATGTAACCATACTCTGAAAATGCGTAATGACATAGTAAAGATAACAGCATCGCATAATCCCAAAACCGGGGTGTCACAACCTCACAGACTATCTAAACTGAGTGCTAAATACAGAGTCTGAAAAGAAATATATAATTGTCTTGAAACTAGGAGAAAGAGTAAGACAATAAGGAATCCAAATGCAGGAGAGACACCAAGGCCCACGAATGCCAGCGATATACCTTAAAGCTCTGGGTGGACAGAAGGTGACTCCCTCATTGCGGTCCACTGGGTCCGGATGCGGGATGTGCACAACATTAAGAAGTGCAGTGTAGCATCAGTACAACCGACCCCATGTACTGAGTAAGTGCCGAGCCTAACCTCGACCGAAGTAGTGACAAGGCTAGACTTGACAATCACGATAGCCTGTCGTATTCTACAGCGGGTAACAAGGATAATACAAAGAAAGAGATAAGCAGACAAGTAAGGGATACGGGAGCAGTAAGGGGAACAAGTGAATTGAAGCAACCAAATCGACAGATAGAAGTAAGGGAGGCAATCTAAAACAATAGCCAACGAAACAAGTATAAGTACCAGAAATGTAAACAATGGCACGGCATCACCCTTCGTGCTTTTACTCTCTTCCTCACAATGCAATGTAATCAAGTATCATGGCACGACATCACCCTTCGTGCTTTACACTCTTCCTCACTATGCAATGTAATCAGATATCATGGCACGCCATCACCCTTCGTGCTTGACACTCTTCCTCACCAAACAATAACAAATATAATGTCAAGGAGTACAACATAGTAGAAATTGACAGTTCAAAACACCCGGCAAGGGGAAAAACATCAATTAATAACTCAATAAATGCCCGACAAGGGTATCAGCTATAACCAATCACCTCAATCGCATACTCTACACTTGGATTATCATTCGTATCAAGACTTCTCAAGCTCAACCGCCAATACTTTCAATCAAGAACAAATTACCAAGTAAAACAAATCTCATAATATGCTAAACATGGAAGAAATACTGTAATTTCTATCAAAATAGACTCACGGGTATGCTTGACACACATTGCATAGGTACTCGTCACCTCACCAATGCAATGAACATGATAATCACTTAGCATATAGCAAATAATACCTATTCCTTCACCAAAGTTAGGTAAGACACTTACCTCGGTCCAAAGTATATCAATCAACCCTCTAAGATCGTCTTTCCTTTATAATCCGACTCCGAAACAACGATATCTAGGCATAATTAATTCAATAATATCAATAAAGACTCAATAACACAATCCCATAGCCTAGATAT